>JAQFZG010001148.1:0-23389 GCA_034695465.1 Entomobrya nicoleti | reverse complement strand
AACTGCGGGAATTGTTGGGAAACTGAGATCTGCTGATTCGTTCCAGGTTGAATAAATGGCCATCCAGGTGGGAACAGACCGCCTCCAAATGATGGGAATCCTAGTTGCCGTTTACTTCTTGCGGTTTTGGGGCCACTTGAGACATCCCTGTTATTCGACCCAGCTATGGATTCATATAAAAATACATATATACGATCATATCATGACATCATCAGATTAGAGAAAGCATTGAACGACAATTATTGATGCTAAAAATAATAGTACCACTTTGCAAAAAATAAAAATAAAACATGGTCATTGTGAAGCTTTGTACTTGTACTTATGCGACAGATTTAGCTGGTTGAAACAGGTTTAACTAGAAACATGGATGTAAGAAAAATGTAACATGTTTTGCATATGTTGTTCACGTAAGAATCAAAATATACCTTCTATAATGATCGCATCATCTTCAAATGGAGATCCTGTTGGTTGTTGTGCTCCAGCATCATGAAAAATCACTGTGCTCAGAAGGACAACTTGCAAAAGCAGCAAACTTATTCGAGGTTTTCTCCATCGTAATTCGGAACGTAACCTCATCCTACCAATCAGCACAACCATTCAATCTAGTATCATACAAATAGTATAAAATGTGATAAAAAATAATATTGTTGTTTTTGTTAACGTATTTTCTTACTTATAAACGATATATGGGCCTGGTAGTACTCTTGAAATGTTTTTTTCTTAGGACAACAACAACTGATGTCTTCACAAAAATCTTCATAAATTGCGTATCAATTTTAATGTAATTTGATGCGATTCAGTTGATCAGTTGATTTAAACACTACAACAAATAATGCAATTTAAATTTCTAACTCGTCCATCAAGAAAAAATTCTTACAGACAAAACGATTTTAGAAGAAAAGATGATCCTGTAATAAAAATGTCAAAACTGGAAACGGCAACACCCCTCACGCATTTTTTCACAATGAAATATTATACGTGCGTTGGCTTTCATACGAAAAATGATGATAAGTATGCAAATTTTTCGCAAACTACTGTTTTAATGGTGTTTATCTGTAAAAGACAAGAAAGCTGCAAAGAAAAAGATCTGAGTGAACGCAGAGAGGATTTGGTACTGTGAGACAACACAGGAAATTGATGTGCACTATAATAGCTTTCATCAAAACCAAATTTTCATTCGACCAGCGAAAAAAGGTACAAAAGACGCTTGAGGATACCGATACACCGGTGGTCGGTCGGTCGGTCGTCGCCTGTCTTCTTAAAAATATACGCTATATATATATTCCCCATCTTCTCCTTTCTCATCTCACATTATTATGATGATGGGTACATTGAATGGATCTTCGCCCGAAAAAATACACTTGTAAGAATACAGCTCTAAGAAAAACATCATCAGTCCCAAAAGATTAGTTTTTTTATTGGTTTCATACAAGTTGACGTGATTCGACACTATTTTCTTCGCTTCAAAAAAGTATTGTTTTGCTGCCTGTGAGTTTGAACGAAGATGAGCGACTCATTCGATGATATTGTTGATAACGATGCTGATGATTATAACCCTAATGTTGTCTTTTTAAAAAGACAAGGCGTATCATGATGAAGTACATTTAGTAAAATTTGCATCAATCAGCTATGTGAGTATTAGTATTCATGTTTCACATTTTTGCTTTACAAATACATACATAATAATATTGCAAATAATTTATTACACAGGTGTAAATCTGATAGATAGTGCATAAACATATTATAAAAGATCTTATACGTGATGATATGACAAAGTACCAAAGTGATGTGTAGCAACTTAAGGTTTGCAAATTTTAAAAAGGTACATATGTACGTGTAGGTACGCTCTTTACTGCGTACAAAACATGAGAACATAGATAATCGTGTTTCTATTGAGGTAGTAGCATACATAGTGCTGTTTCGCAAAGCGCATAGAACATCTTTTTTTTGCGAATATCTTGCACTTGAATAAGATGAGTCTTGAGAGAAGTAGCGACGACGCTCTGCTTCTGCTTGTTCAGCGTAGCTGTGCCAGAAGAAAAGCGTCAATTGCATTACGGGACGACAAGAGCTTAATCATGTTTATATTTAAGGTGTAATGAAATCGACCGTGAAACTGCAAACATTTTTTTAGTCTGGTATGCACATCTGCAGCAACAATAAAAATCAGCATATTGCAAAAAAAGAGATTTGACCGACATTTTATGCTAGGTTTGGGTTTCAGGGGGAAAAGGAGAGCAAATTCACTGCAAGGCGTTGTCTTCTATTTTTCCCTTAATAAGAGTGATCAAATCAGGATGTCAACTGGATTACCTATAAAAAGGCATGATATACCTGCAAGCTGGCTTTTACCCAAAAACAAACACGTGTGACGTTGACGTAAATGAAATTTGATGTTTTCATAAATTGTGTCCCTGTCACTTTTATCAACTATTAAAACAAACTTTCAAATCAAGAAAGGACAAAAAGAATACTTTTTTATTTTCTCTCTCAACTCTCAACATAGTTTAAAAGCAAAAAAACAAAGATCCTATATGGAGATCTAAAATAACACGATATAAAATCATATTGCATTCTTAATTGCACCAGTGGCCACTCCATAAAAGAAAATATAGGCAATTCCTTTGTATTTCAGGTATTTTTTGATATCAATCCTGTCTCAACTTACATGAACAATATATTTTGCTGTCATTGCTGAAAAAAGAAAACCTGATCTTTCTTGAGATTACATGCATTACTGTTTTATTTAATCTACAAGTGACTTTATGGTGGTTGTAATTGCAGCAATTTGACTATTTATGAGCAGCAATCATGACATGGCCTTTCATTTTTACCGTTTTATCAATGAAAGCTATATAGCAATCCGCTGTATTCTTTTGAAACAGGAGCCTAGTGCACATCAGCATGTATTTTTGCTGATTTTTACACGGAATCGTAAACTAATCGGATCAGTATAAAGTTTGCGCATATTTCATAAAATATTTTCTTCGTAAAGCGTATTCAAATAGCAGTATTCTTAATTTTTTCTCATGCTCATCTCATCATCATTCTCAATCGCAGAAAACTGATTGATAAGTACTAAAAGTACACAAAAAGTTGTGGTGGATGAATGGCTAACTGTGAATTTCTTTGAGGAGAAAAACAAATGGAAAATTACTACTGTGCTTGGCTGTGTGGTGGCAACCTTGACTGACTTCGCTGCGTAAAAGAACAAAAACTGAATGATAGAGATGCTTTACATATCCCCGTAGGGTTAAAGCCGCAGGTGCAACAATTTACAATTTAAAGGTAAACCAGTAGTTGTAATAGTAGCAGTTGTAGTACAATGAGTAGTAAAATTCCTCGGGTGAAAAAGTAATAGTAAATCGAGCATTATTTTGCACATTTTATTTTTTTCATCTGTCTATCAAGTTGTTCTGTAGTTCAGCAAGCTGTACTGAATTCAAAGAGAGTTAAGAAAAGACAAGAATGATTTCATGGTTAGGTCGGGGATAGTAACTGCTATATATTCCTCTTTGTTCATGTTTCTCTTCAATTGATAAAGATGTGCATCCCATGAATATCCAAAAGTTGTGGACATCATCATGTTTCAATCTAATCTAAACAATGAATGCTATTATTGCCATTAATGCTTTGTAATGCCAATGTCTAATGATGTGTTACACGGAAGCTCAATGATTTATGATTGCATCGGGGATTTCGATTAGATTTGAAAAGATTAATTCTCACAGTGGCTCACGTAACAGTAAGGATGGATGGTTATTTGAGAAATTATCGGTTTATTCCCACTGCGTGCTTCACAGCAAGCTATTATTTTCTAGGCGTCAGAAAGATTTTAGGCCACACTATACATTATGCATTCAGTACATATTTTCTTATTTGTCAAGACTCTGTAAACGCAGATTGGCAATTAAATCTTGGTTACAATAAATCGAATTTCTGTAATGAGTGGTGTAATCAAGAAATTAATTATATTTCACAATACTCTCCTATCTCATGCTAAAGGACAGATAAATTGACACTCGCATAAATGCCTACAAAATCGGAAATAGTGATGGCAGTCACTAGACATTTTTGTTTACTAGTATACCGTAAACAACTTATAAAATACAAACGGTGTTTCAAATTATTTTAAAGAATATACCTATCAACATGGCAGTATTGAAAGAATGCAATGTATCGATCCATCGAATTAAATTACAAATATAATACTTACATGCTTACCACGGTACCAATACCAATAGATTGTATTAATTACTACTACAAATCTACAAGAAATATTTTTATCTAGGATATCATATTCATCTGACGTACCTTGGTATCATTTCGTGCAGTAAACTTCTGCCCGATATTGCGGACAGTTAAACTATACTACATATATACTAAATTCGGGCGCCTTACGCTTAAATCAAAATTTCGTCTTTGGTGCTTTCTTTTAATAATAGATATACTGAAGTACACTTAAAACTTTCGAGAACCTTTGCTATGGCCTATGAAGATTACTTTTGTTTCGTGAAACGAGAGGCGTTTCAATGTAAATGTAGATGTCGGCAATTTTTGTAGAAAACATACACAAAGCTATTAAAAAGGCATTTAAGTACCAAATTGTACGTAGTAAAAACTATTGGAACAAGAAAAGACTTCATTCAAAAACTTTATGACTAGTTTCTTTTACGTAGTTTAGAGTTCTTACATTCCAGAATAGGTTTTTTTCATTCGGCCATCCAAGGTCGGTGAACTAAAACGTGTCATTGCTTTCATCCCATAATAAAACACAATCAAGTTCAAGTCATGTAGCAAGTTATGTGCATTTTCAACTGGGTAAAGAGGATACCAAAGAATAACAAAATAAGAAAAATAGTTGTGATGAGTAGCACTTGTAATTTTTACTGCTTTAAAAACAAAATGCAAGCATTTTTTATAATTGCATTCTCTCTAATTATAAAGCAAACGGCAACAGCTAGACTTACACAAATATGTGGATGAGTAAATTTAATGGAGCAACGCAACACAAGTATAAGCATGGTAAGTCATCTCATCACGAACAAAATCTTTCAATGTAATCGACACAGATGAGAAATGATGAGATGACATGTAATTTTATTTGTTGCATGACATTGTTGTGTAATGGGAAAATGCAGCTTTACGATCGGCGACGGCGATCCCGTTGTTGAATGCATAGCTCGAATTGCAGTAGAGATTGAGTTGACTTGAGAGAAGAGAATTTTCTCCTTTTTGTGTGGCTCAGCTCTTTAATAATAATTATCAAAAAAAGCATCAACCATCAACGGTGCTACATGTGATCCTTAAACAGTATGATGTATGTGCAGTAGAAAAGTAGTAAGGTTTAATAAGTACAGCTATTTATTTGTAGTCGAAAACAACCGTAAAAAGTTAATGGCTGACACGCGGAAATAAAGGGAAATTAAGATAATTTCGTAAAATTGCTTCCATGTATCTTGAAAAAGCATCTCTTCAGTTTTAAAACTGAAAAACCGATGTGCTACATGCTACATTGCAAAAATGCTTCACCATAAACCATCAGCCAATTTGGATGATCCAGCCAAATGCCCTTTATGTTATCTTTAAATTGGGTTTGTACGCGAAGCATGAAGTTCTTATTTTATCATCGGTTAAGAAAAGTTTACCATCGGATATCGGATTCTACAAAGCGCGATATTAATGACTAATGACACTACCAATTTAATACAGTCGACTTTGAAAAAGTTAGAATTCTTAGAAACGATCACGAGTTGGTTTTGTGTGATGAAGACGTTATTCTTCCTGACAAATCATTATCAATATTATCATGTTACACGCTACATACTTTATTTTTTACGGTCAATAATATCCTTTGTGTGTTGTGTAATACAAAATAAGTCATTATAAAAAAAGCATCTAAAAGACCATGCAATGAAGACGAGTCAAATCATAAAGGTGTACTTTATAAGTTTCTATATAACCTACATTCATTAATAAAAGTAGAGAGTTGCTGGTTTGTATCCTTAAACTGAATGGTACAGCCATTAAACAAGATGTCTTCGGATCCATGTTGAATACCTTGTGACATCAGTAAATACCTCTATTTGAAAAAAATGAGGATTTGAATACAAATACAAATGTGAGGAACAAATCATGACTAACTTTTACATTTAAGGCAGTTTCGATGACCTTACCAGGAAAATGTGAGCATCCGAGTCCCCACGACATAATGCCAGCAAGCACCCAGCAGTTTTGTACACGAACTATTAAGGGAGCCCCACTATCAGCCTTTTAATTGAAATAAAAGCATTACAAAGATAAATTATATATTTTGTTCATAAAACTAAAAAAACTCGATTAACTCTTCGTACAAATGAGCTTCTTACAACACAGGTATTATTTGCTGGTCTAGTACAAAATGTATTTGTTGCCACTCCGCTCAGGGCAAAACCCCGGTACCTCTCCCTACATTCTGCTTTGTCCATTATTTCCACAACCGTTTCTTGTTCTGTGCGTGCTTCAAATGAAGGTTGGCCTATGTCTGCACCTGACCATCCGGCAACAATGCCTCTTTCAAAAGTACTGCTGTCAACTGGAGAAACCAGGTCAGATAAACTTATCGGCTGGATGTTTCTGGTAAATGGTATATCACTGTTCATTTTGATTATTGCAATATCACCAGCCTACAAAGATAAAATTTCAAAGTTATTGACAGCATTACTGTGCATGCATAGATTATGGAGGAACTTTTTGATAATGCTCTATTTTACAAATGTTTGTTGGCTGTAGTTAACGTGAGTTATGATCCTCGAAGCTTTCCTCCAAAAATGGGGGCCATCGACAGCAGAGTACATTACACGATCCCCAATAATAATCCTTAACTTTTTTACGTCAGATTCACTTAACCTGCTCATAATATATATAATATCCAAAACAATTCATCATAAATATTAGCCAAATTGATTATCAAATACTCTAAATTTCATTTTAATTGCGTCATACAAATGAACACAATGGGCTGCAGTGAGGACATGTCTTTCGTCGATTAGGGCTCCACTGCAAATATGGCGGCTACTAATTACAAGGGCAACCTGTTAAAATATGTTCAAATTGTCAAGTTGCCTTGCAATATGTGAGAAAGTATTTCATACTTCATATTTTATATTACCATCCACGGCCAATGACCCCTGGGCATTCCGTAAAGTTGATGTCGACATTTATTTGGTGCCAAATTTGGAGCAGGTACAGACAGAAAAGCATCGGAAGGGGGTTTCTTTCCGACGCTGCTGCTTGTACTTTCCTTATCCCTATTTCCTCGTCTTTCTTCCATTGAAAAGGAATCATCCTCTTCGTAAGCTGTATCTTCAACATTGCTGACTTTACTAAGTGTTGAATTCTCCCTCACAATTTCCGCACCCACAGCCATCCGAATATTTTTTTCTTCTTCAACTTCATCATCACCAGCAATATCATCTTCACCGTCTAAAATACTGATGTTGTCTTGCATTTGCACAGCATTTTGAGAAACATCACTCCCTTCAGATCCATCTCCATTGTCAGGAAATTCGACTTGAGAGATTTCTACGGAGCTTTCCTCAATTCCCAGAGGTCTACTTTTATTTTCAATCAAAGTGAGACCTGAATCAAGACTAGTATCGTCCTTTATTATGGGATTGGCATTGTTGGTTTCAGTAGAATAACTTTTAATCGTGCTGCTGCTCTGCCTTGAAGAAATAGGTGTTTCACTTAATGACAATGATGACGTCTTATGTGTGTCGTTGTTAGTAAGACGAGTTCTCCTAAGATCGTTTTCCCAAGATCGTAAAATTGTTGGCGAGTGTTTGAAACCCGGACAGCAGATAGATTGATTATAGAATTTTGCTGAAGTAGTAAAAAAATATTTCGAAAAGATTAAAATTGTGTGCAGAAATTAGTAACCATTAATTTAGTGTATTTTATGAATTAATAATCAATCCTTCCATTGGGATCCTATTGTTTATAGCGGATTCGGCAATAAAAACTACTTCAGCAATCAGCACTTACCGTTAATGTAGGTTTTGTCATTTTTCAACTTGCTCAAAGCAAACTCCAGTTCTAATGTCGCATTACATGGACCCGATGACTGGTACAATAATTTTGCCAGTCCAGGATTTCTAAGGTCCCCATCAATCACATTAAAAACTACGGGATAACATTGCCTGAAAGATACACATCGTCCGGGAGTATCCGTCGCAGTAAAGCATTTTGGGGCATTTCGAAATGCTTCCTCTGTTACATCATCGTTTTCTTGTTTGTCTTCTTCTTGGAAGTGTATATCTTCCATAAACCGGAAGGGGGAAGATGCAATTACATTTTTGTAGTTACTTGAAGATATTCTTTCTTCCGTTGTTTCATTTTTGCCATTTATATTCTTGGAGTCCTTAGCATTTTCTTTCGTAATTTTTTGTGGTGAGGAAGGAGTTTTGGATCCAGTTCCCACAACAAATTGAAAGCTACTACTGCTACCACTACCGCTGACTTTCGGCTTTTTCTGATCCAGATCTTGTTTAGATTTATCTGATTGTACAGTATTAATACCACCTCGCCAATTACTGTTGGCCACCATAAAAGGTGGGGGTGGTGGGACTTCGTTTGGCTTGAAGTACCGACCTTCGAAGACTAGCAGGCTCTCTTCTTCATCCAGATCAACAGTTGGTGTGTCAGCTTTAACTTTTGCTGCACTGGAATCTGCTGATGCTCGTTTAAATTTGATGGAGTCAGTTTCGGGCCAAACTTTGGATTGAATATTCATTTTATAACATGGTTTCATGATACATTTACAAACAATTTTGATAATTTTATAAATTCAAAGTCAAAATGAGCTTACCATCTTGAACAATAGCGTCGTTGGTTCTCCATCTCCAGGCAAATGATGAGTTCAAAGTTAATGCTGACAAGTATGCGTATGCTACAATGAACCAGGATGATTTTTGCTTCCAACCAACCATTTTGAACAATTTTCTGAACAAGTTTTACAAACTACACAATGGGCAAAACGCAAGTGTGGTATCAGCAAAACGCCCCTTTCTAACAAAAAAAATCAATGTTACAGACTTGAACAAGATTTTAAATGTCAGGCTCTTATTGCAATTAAAGTAATATTGAAAAAGATTCGACAAAGTTATCTGCGTGTAATACTAAATGGGAATCAGTTAAAAAATCGTTCTTGTCGTGACGTTTGATTTGGATGAAATAGGGAGCGTATCTGTCCACACAAAAATTCATAGCAGTTTCTACAATTCAGGTACAGATACAATTAGTGAAATTTTGCATTTAAATGAATAAGTTTTAGCGTGTTGCATTCAGAATCGTTGAAAAAGTGACAGTTCTCATTTAGCAGCCTTTTCAAATAGTCAGTGAGTGAAGAAGTCATTTATTGCTAAATGAACTAAACATTTTCCACTGACTAAGCAGTTTTTATTTTAACATTTAAATGGTCCCGTAGCGCATTGTTTTAAGTACCTATTTATCTTATTCTCCTATTTCAAAAGCCATGTTTTTTCTTTGTCAGCATCAGAATCTTCTGCGCTCTTAGATAAACGCTACAGATTTCTGATGAAATGAAAGGGAAAATAGAAATCGTTTCTTTTTCTAGTATTCATTTAGTAGTATTTAAAATTCATTTAAAATTCATGAAACCTCAAGACTGAACATCATAGATTATATGTTGTATTTGTCCACTAACGAAAACAAATTCACGCCTGAATAAATCTTTATGTAACAAAGGCATACTGTCATATAATTGCTGCGAACGTTTATAAAATCAACCAGTATGGGTTTGGAAAACTATTGACATATATATGAACAGTAATTGTTTTAGGAGTCACATATTGGGATTATTGGGAATTGGGACTGAAATGTGAAAGATTTTTTTGCACGATTTTCAATGTCGCGATGATTTTGTGACCAAATTGTCATATTAGTCTAATGGTTTTATTGAGGTGCCTAGAAGATGGAGACTAGAAAGCTTAAATAAAAACGGGCTACTTTGTAAAGCGCCAGGAGAATATGTTATGCGGAACTATGAAAATAATATGAAATTGTACATAATTAATTTACTTTCTTCTTCAGGGTTTTAGCGTTGAGCCATGTAAGACACAAGTCACCTTATCAATGATAGAATTTTTTGTCTTTATTTCATTCAAAGTCACAATACCTGTTTGGATTATCTTCGTTAAGCTATTTATACCAATTAACGCAGAGTAAAATGTATGGCAAGCAACAGTTTTAATTAAAACGTGACGATTTTGCACTCGATCTGTTTCAAATACGTAGTAAGTACAATAAATATTATAGTTCGTACTTCTTTTTTTAGCTGAAATACGAAATGGTTTGCATTACTATTATGTATGTATGTTTGTTTTACACATTTAAATAAGCTAAATTAATGTATAATTAAACCATTACGGTATACACCTCACAATTATCAACTTGAACATTTGAGCTATAAACAGAAATACATGTAACATCTTAATAGAAAATCCCTCAAAATCCCCACTCTTTCATAACGAATACGCTAGTATATTTTTTACAGTGGCAGACTTTTTTAGCATACCTTGCTTCCCTCCATAATATCCCACTTTGCTCAAGCACCCTAAAAATTCTCATTTATGTACAATTCCCAAATAAATAATTAATTAGTACAAAGTCACCTTGTTTTTATATGTACATTTGACTTTAAATAAGCTTCTCTCCATTTTCTTAATACACCTATAACACCTAACTTGATTATCTCTACCTCGAATTATATACTACCCTATCTAACCAAGGCAGGAATGACTCCACTCTGGTGAACACGAATGGGAAGTGACCACAACCGATTCCAAAGCTAAAAAATAAAAATAAAACGAAATTATTGTATACCATTCAAGAAACAAATTCAATTTAGATGTAATTTAGATTGTAATGTACAATTACCTGACAATTCCAATTTGTTCTGTCATTTTATCATTCTCATTTCTGAGGAACAATGGTGCCCCACTATTACCTCGGAAGGCACATGATCTCGTGTCTCCTGACCCAGCACACACCATAGAGTCCGTCACCATAATTCCATTCTTTTCCAGAAAACTATAATTCGACTGACATTCCGTGTTCGTTCTAACCCTTTGAGGTGCTTCTTGTAGTCTCCAGGTAATGTTTTTGTAGCCGAAGCTGAAGTACTTTTGAATATGAGGATCAATGTAATTATGATGCTGGCTAATAGTGTACGTTCTGGGATCTTCAATCCAGCCTGTTTCAAAGGCTTCAGCGGTGCCGTCAGAATATGCAGTACGATTGCTGGATATACAGACTGGATAAATGTCCTCAGAAAATCGGACTGGACGGTCAAGTACCAACACGGCAATGTCGTTGTACAACTTTTCGAAGCTGAATCCCTTGTGACGAATAACCTTCCTCACTTTACGGACTGCATAGGGACCTTCAGTCTGTCCACTGTAAGATGTTCTGTAGCCAATGTGGATTCTCATGTTAAACACGTCGGACACAGTAATGCTAAAAACACATACAAAAACAATATTTAAGGTAAGATATCATGAGGATTAAATTACACTTGCAGTTTACTGTTAGTTAGATTGATTACTTTGCCAAGAAATGAGATGCAGTAAGAATGTGTCTGTCAGTGATCAAGGTGCCGCTGGAGAAAGGTCTAGTTCCTCCAACAATAGTTGCCTGTAAAGAAAGAAAATGAATTACGTTTTTACTTCTGATATAATGCAAGAAAAAAGATATTTCAATCATTTTGTGAATTCAGATCTGCTTACCAGCCATGGGTAGTGCCTGTAGCTGTATGCCATGTCATTCACGGATCTGAAGAAATTTTGGAATTTGCACGCCTTCAAAATCTGATAATTTGGCATTTCTGGAGCTAATGTAACATCCACGGGGGCAGCAGTTGAGGAAGGATACATGACAGTCATGTCGGACTCACTTGCTACTGAAGATGGCGACGAAACATCCTGCGGTACCTCCGAAGTTGAGACGACAGGTTGCGAATCTTGCATGTTATCAGAGGGAACGGTGCCGTCTGCCTCTGGAGTAGATCCTTGCACTGGGGATGCATCTTCAGTAGTTGATGACGGAACCGAAGGAACATTGTCTTGAGAAATACTCTCGGTCTCATCAGGTCTTCCTGTTGACGGGACTGATGTCGAGGAAATAATAGACTGATTATCGGCATCGTCTGAGTCGTCTGCTGATTGCGCCGGTTCGTCATCAGATGGGATTGATGAAGGTAATTCTGTTGGAATAGATTCAGGGCCGGAAATAGGTTCGTCGGCACTTGGAATTGAGGACTCCCTTGTCTCGTTTGAGCTGTCGGGGAATTGACTAGACGGACTAATGGGCTCACTTGTTGTTGTTGCTGCTGATTCTGAGACGAGGGACTCACTTCCCGGACTAACGGGCTCATCGGCCTGATCGGAAGATCCTGGAATACTGGAGTCATTTCCTGAAACGGGAGATTCGGTTCCAGAAGCAATGGGCTCACTTCCCTGACTGGAGGATTCGCCTCCAGTAGGTAGGGACTCACTTCCTGAAACTCCGGCAGGTTGACTTGTTGTGTCAATGGGCTCACTTCCTGTACTGGATACAGTGGATGGCTCATTACTGGTGTCTGCTCCATCAGAACTGGGCTGTTCATTTCCTGGGGCGATGGTGGATTCTCCATCAACGGAAGAATCAGATCCTGAAATACTGTCTTGTTGAATGCCAATAATTGCTGGTGAGCTGGTTGTAGGAACCCCGGTTGTGTCCCCGTCGTTGGTTGCCGATGAGCTTTCCGAGGTGGTACCTGATTCAGTTCCTGATACGGGTTGTTCACTTCCGGAATCTGATTGTTGTTGATTATCACTGGAACCGGTAGAGACTGTAATTGTGGTTGACTCTGATTCAAAGGAGGAGGATTCACTTGCTGGGAAGGACTGTGATTGATCACTGACTGTTGTTGGAGACCGGGTTGATTCAGATTCCAGTTCAGATTGGTCTGCGGCGGTCTCACTTCCAGGAAAAAGCTGCTGTTGTTCAGACCCGGCTTCCCCTGTTGTAGCAGGGGAAGTGGCAGGAAAGGGCTGCAAGGTATCTGAAACTTGGTCCTGGTTTGCATCATCATGTTGTTGGTTAGAAGGAATAGCTCCAGAGTCGCCTGGTATCCTTTCATTTTGATCACTGTTTTCAACTACCTCGCTACCTGGATTCAAAACAATTTCTGGTCCTACAGTAGTAGGGTATCGCATTTCTGAGACCATTGATTCACTTCCTGGTGGATACATTATGCCCCCTTGAGACACAATATCTTGTTCATGTTGAGCTGGAGCAGCAGGAGCAATGGTCGTAATTTCTGTGGGCTGTTGAACATTGGCTGATGATGTGGTAGCTAGTAATGCTTCTTCATCTTGACCTGCGGGAGCACTGTCATCGTGATTGATGTCAACTTGTGTAGGAGAAATTGTCGTAGAGGCAATAAAATCATTACTGGCTCCTGGCGAAACTGTGGTTTTTTGAATATCAGCTTCTTCCTCTTCACCGGGCGCTTGTGTTGGTGCTATTTCTTCGCTACTTTCATCAGACTCGTCAGACCCCGGAAGTAAAGTAGTTGCCTGTTGTTTCTTTTCAAAAATGGTCGTAGTTTCGATTCCGGTATCCTGAGAACCAGAAACCATTACGGGGGATTTTGTGTTACTTGAATCGCTTTCCTGAACACCAACATCAACGGAAACACTAGAGATAGTGGTTGCTCCTTCTGCTTGTGCTTCTTGATCAGCAGCATCAACTGGTTGAGATTTTACAGTGGTGGCAGCAACTTCTGAAACGCCGGCAGCAACGTCAAATGTTTCAGTTGTGGTAGAACCGGAAGTTTTTTCAGGTGGATTTACATTTATGGGAATAATTGTGAATGCATCGTTTCCTTCATCGTCGTCGTCTGAAAGAGGTGGTTCATTTGTTGTAGGAGTTATGACACTGCTACTGCTGCTACTGTCACCTGAAGCAATTTGTTGATCGACGGGTTGTTGTTGTGCAGGTAGTACAGTAGTAGTTAGGATTTCACTTTCATCTTGTTGTTGAGACCCTGGGGACACAATTCGTTGAGTTGTTTCCGCCCCAACACTTTCATCTTGTTGAGGAATATTGGTGGTTGTTTGAACTTCAGATTGACCTGATGGGTATTGCATATAATTGCCTGTTGTAGTTTCAGCAACTGGCTGCTGTTGCTCATCGTTTACAATGGCACTGTCACTACCGATCACAGTAGTTTGGGGTAATTCGGTACTAGTACTAGTTGGATAAGACATTGAGGGGGACGAGCTTGGTACATTATCGGTGGTTGGGACTTGCGGGCGTGGACGCTGCAGAAGCTCTAGCGATGAATCGTCCACTGGAGGAACTAGGCTTTCCTGAGATCCCATTGGAGGGAAGTCGCTTGGGAAGTTTGGCATCGATGGCATCTCATCTGTAGGTGGCAAAATGGATCCGCCTGGGCTGGTCACAATTATGATTGGTTTGGAGCCAACAATGGTATCCCCACCGCCAACGACCTGTTCACCTGCTGAAGGATGAACTGGTTTAAGTTGGTTATTATTTGGAGTGTCTGTAGAAGTTGAAACAATGTAGATTCCACCAGGAAGTGTAAACTTTCCATTTACACCGCTCACAGGTTCAGGATAAATTTTAATGATGTTTGAGTCTTGAGTTTTTGGTGGTAACTTACCTGGACTTGTCTCTTGGGCGCCAGGAGGAGAGGATGACTCAACAGCTGCTGGTGCTGAGGATTCTTCTGGTTCATCATTTGAAGGGGGTTGTGCGTCAGGAGTAGAAGGTGCTTCAGTTTCAACCGGCTGAATAGGCTGCTGGGAACTTTCTTCAATGCCACTGGAAACGTGTTCAGGAGTCGATGCGGATTGTTCAGGAATTGATGGAGACGATGATGATTCAACTGGACTTCCTTCACTTTGTTGACTCTGAGTTTGAGAGGAACTTTCCATGCTTGGCACACTTTCAGTTTCCTCAGAGGGGTACATCATTTGACCTGGAGTGGAACCTTGCTCTTGTTGATTTTCAGCTCCCGCAGGTGGATACATCATTGGAGGTGAAGTGGAACCTTGATTTTGTTGAATATCACTTCCCTCGGTTGGATACATCCATTGACCCGAAGTGGAGCCTTGCTCTTGCTGACTTGCTCCAACTCCCTCAGTTGGGTACATCATTTCACCTGGAGTGGAACCTTGTTCTTGTGGACTTGTTTCAGTTCCCTCAGGTGGGTACATCATTGAGTCAGAGGAACCAGTTTGCTCTGGTTTCTGGTTGCTATTTTGGTCTTCTTCCAAGTTGTTTTGCTCGCTTGGAGGTTCCATTTCCGCTGAACCTTGTTCAACTGGCTGAGGTACTTGTTGTGTATCAGCTATGGTTTGAGATCCATCTTGGTTTGGTGGGCTCTGACCATCATTTACGACATTCTCCTCAACTGGAGTGTCCTGGTCAGTCTCTTGGGGAGGTTGAGATACGGATGACTCCTGTGTATCAGGGGCACCAACAGGACTGTCTGCTGACCCATCAATCACATTTTCAGGTACTTCAGGTGCTGGAGAAAGAGTCGTGGTTGTAGTCTTTTGTCTTTGATTTTCAATGTAGTCGTTGAAAATTTTATCTGGGTCTTCGTTTGGATCTCGTAATGGGGCAGACCCAGGGCAGCAAATAATCCTATTTGCAACTGTAGAAAACAATAAATATTTTAAAATATTGCTTATCTTTTCTTGTTTCAAAACATAATCGAATATTACTTACCCGAATCGAATCGGCGTTCTTCCCTTGAATTAGCAAGGTCTTGCTGTCTTTGTTCCCTGATGTAATGATGACTTACATTAGTAGTACAAAATCCAATGGAGGTAGAAATCAATTCAGCCAAAGCGGGTGCCTGGAGTTCACCATCCTTCGTAAAAAAGGACGGCACACATCCCCGAAAAGTAGAACAAAATCCTGGCGACCCAGTCGGGGTAACACATTTCATACTGTTAAGTGCCTTGATTGAGTGTTCATTATCGAAATAGCTATTGTACAAAGAAAATCGAGCGAGATCATCGGGTGAGTCCCTTTCATAGGATTCTCCATCCACGGGATCATCATCACGCCTAAAATGCCTTTCAGGTTGAACTGGTCTCCAAGTATCTTGTTGGGGATGGTAGTAATTGAAATGCTGAGTGGTTGGCAAAAGTGTATTACTTCCCGGCTCATTTCGAGCTCTTGCTTCCAAAGCACCATGTAATCTAACTGCTGAGTAAACATTGTTGTTTTGCTGGTTCTGAGCATGATGATCATTGGTAAAGTAATTATTGTAAACTTGTTGACCGTTGGAGACCTCTTGCTCATCGAGGTTCCTGCGACCAGGTACTTGAGGAGGAGTCCTTCTCATGGATGATCTAAATGAATTGTAATTTAGGTGAGGTTGCTGTTGTTGGTAGAAAGGGTGAAATTGATCTGTAAAATCAAGAGATTTTTTTGCTTATTTTTTCCGTTTAAAAACAAAGATCGGTTATTGTTTCATTCAGTTCTATTCTAGATTTCCGTGAAAAGATGATTTATCAGTCACGAAATACCACCTTTCCCCGAACATTAGCTCATTTTACTTCATGAAACTACTATACCCATCCACCATTAATAAAATGCAATATCATGAAATTTGTATGTGCAAGATTCTTTGAACTCAACATTTCAAACAATGACCTTCTCACAATCAGTTTTTCAGTTACCCCAACCTTGCAACTTGTAACCCATCTCCTGACTTTTCTAGGGTAATGTAAAAGGACGCTCATAATGAAAAAGGTTGAAAGTACAGCATAATGACATATAATGCATCAAAATTATGGTATTTTCTTGCATTTTACCTTGAGCATTTTGACAATTTGAAAGGGGGAATTTTCTTTTTCGACAATCAAATGAAAATTGGCGTGTTCCTGCTAGTTTAGTTAAACCAATGCGAAAAACCCCAACCTTTTCAAGCTAAAACCACTAACCACACACTCCACTTCTGTGAACCCGCGAGAAAGAACCCGTCTTTTTCCTTAATAAAAATAATGATCCATCTATCGTCTTAGATTTTTATGGCCCTGATGATCATTTGATTGCAATCAAACAAATAAAACGAGAAAACAAAGTAAAAGCATAATGAAAAAAAGCTAAAAGCTAATGTCTTTTTGTGAATTTAAATCATATTGGAAGAAGTGTAAGCATATAAAACATAATGACTGTTTTCCGCATTGCAGTAGTATGATTTAAGCGAACAACTTTTAAGATCAAGTCGTCGTAAGTTTAAAATCTGACAATCGGATTTGCATTATTTCTTCTGTATGTGATTGTTTAAAATAAAGTGTTGTACATGTTTAAAATGTAGAACAATGCAAGGTTCTTTTCTCTATAAGCCATGTCAGACAGAGAAGATCACAATATTGTTTTCGGGTTTTGCACAATTATAAGAAGAAAAATATCATGTGCAGCCAGACAGACCTTTTGAGTAGAGTAAATGCACATTTAAAATGTATTATGCATGTTTGCGGTCAAAAAGACAAGCTTGTTGATATTATCTTTTTGCATCGCATTGTGTGTCAGGTCGTCGGCCGTCGTCTCTCATGATCTCAGGAGCGGGTGTATCTAATGATGATGAATCTAATATGGTTTGCGTGATAGATTACACCTCAAATATCTCAATAATCCTCTCTTATTTTGTTACATTCACACATAACAAAACAAATATCATCATCATGATTCAGCAATCACATTTTGTAGTTTGTTCGCCGTATCCGTCTGGGGATCGTCTTCTTCTCAAGCAAGGAATCCTAACCAACCTGCCTGTTGAGGTTTTTATACGCTAACTAATTCTTTATTATAGCTCATTAAACAGTGGGGGATGAAGTAAGAATTATTATGTAAGGAGCATTTTAATCTAAAAGACCAAGAGCAATCCTTAAATTTTCATCTCTGTCTGCCGTGCACAAAAACATCATATCTCTTGACTTTTGACTTGTAACTTGGTCTACATTTTTAAAGATTCACACACTTCATCCATCCTTCTTTTTTCTAAAATATTTTCATTACAGCCATAACTTTTTATTTATTATATCATAGTTTCCGTCAAAGTCAACATGTCATTATATAAAGTAAGGAGTATGCACGCATGATGCTGGGGTGGTAATAAACAATTGTTATCATTCTTTTGTACCTGCAGCAAACACGCAGAAATAAAATACTGTTTTTCGACTACTGCTACTAGTTTGACAGCAACAATAATTATGGAGGAGGGCTTCAATGGCACCTGCTATTTAAGAAGAATATGAAATCCCTATGATAATACAAGTTAATAGTTGGTATTTCTATAAAACTCGCATAAAAAAGTTAAACTCTGTTAAGTATGCGGTTTTGTATACATATATATGTAACACCACGATGATGCATTGAACGATTAAGTCCACAATTTGACCTGATTTTTTTCGGGAGTAGTTTTAAAATCTTGCATGTAAAAATTGTACTGTATTCAAGGTGCGACTGTGACCGTAGCAAATTCGATCCCCGTAATTTGAAAAGATCAAAATGATCAGAATCGTCAAAAAAAAGTTCATTCATAAACTTTCTGACGGATTTACTACTACTAGCTGCTGTATTGCATGAAAGGTTTGATGTGCATAAGCCATTGCTTCCTTTTTGTAGAATGTCGTTGTCTTGTCATGTTTGCATAATATCAAATATGGACTGCAGATCATTAAAATTTAACTTGTTCGGATTATATATTTTTGTAGAATTTCGAATCATTCAAACGATTCATGTCATAAAATTGAAGCAAGGGCTTAAAATTTGCTTGGTTTGGTTGTTATTTTGTTATTTCATTTGAGAAGTAGGTTCATGGTTTAACTAACAGGACAGACGGCTTCTGTATGCATTAGTAACAGGTACGAAAAAATGAAATGAATGAGATTTTGATTGGAGTCGCATATTAATATATTGAGTGAGTAAATGGCAGAGACAATCAAACAGTAGCCTGCTGAGTTGTTGTAGTGCAGCTTAGTAAAACTAATGAAGCAATAAAAAAAGTCTACACTCTGGAGACATATTCAAAGTAATACACACACCATGAAACCCATCTTTGCCTGTCTGTGAGCATGACTAAAATAACCGGCATATCGAATTGAATATCGACACCAATGAATATCTGAATAAATTTGAAATAGATACCTAATGTATAAACTATGGATCACAGCAACAGATCACTTTAACAATGCAAGCTTGCAATTGAGGACGAAGGACTAATAAAAAAAATCGCTAGATCGTAAGGTAAAAGACCTTTTTGTTTGGCATTTGGTGCTGTGTGACTGTTGACCGACGTGGATAGCGGCAGGTAGCAGAGCTAACCATTCTGGATGAGTACGATTAAAATGGTGAAAGGTGCTCTTCTGAGGAAAGAATCACCGTCAAGAAAAAGGGTGAACACACCGATAACAACACATACATACAAGCAGTAAATATGCATGCAAAAAGAGGAAGAAAAAAAGATGTTGTTGCAAAAATGTGGACAAAAAGTGGCTTATTTAACAGGAAAAAAATCAAAGAATGTGAATGCACAAGCAAAAAATGTTTAAGATTTCTTGAAAAGAGCAACTCGCCAAATCGATTATGTAATTTTCTTGTTTACAAGAAGGCGAGTGTTCAGTGAAGTCGGTAAGAAGAAAATCTATTGATCATGGTCAACATGATGAGCATGTAAATCTTGAAATGCTCCTGAGTCAAAAGAAAGGATTGAAGCTTGATGAGATCATGAAACATAATAGCTTTGATAATGACGGCGCACTTAATCTTCGCGAAAAGGTACCTCACATGAGGTATAAATGAAGCGTGAAATTACATTTTGCGAATGGTCATGTTGGTGCCGGTCAAATGTAATTGACACATGACAAGGTGTAAAACGTCACCGTGTGTAATGGATTATCTTTAAAATAAATTATTGATTTGTTCTCATGTCATCGCATCCAAATCTCATTTTTTTTCTTACCTCGTCCGACACGATGGCTTTGTTGTGAATTTCCGGTTTCTTCTCCATTTAGAATATGTCTAGCAGCTACAGTTTCTACCAGCCAAATTCCCAGCAGCCACCGCAGTATACTGCCGCACTTCATATTATCTGATCTTTTAATCTTTGCAAATCTGATAAACGTCTCTAAAGAACACTTTTTAACCACAATAGTCACTCAGCTTGAAGAAGTGCTCTCATAAATCTTTTTTTGTATCAGCAGTCTTAATTCATTTTCATTTGGAATGTCGTGAAGCGAAACTCATTATTACTTAACTAAACTTGTGTCAACAAAGCAAATTAATTAATTATGTCACACGCAGTGTCACTATTAATCCGTCACACGTTTCTCCACCAATTATGTTTGTATATCTAGCACACAAAATAAGAGATTTTGTTTAAAAGTTGTGCTCAGCGAATACTGTTTTTTGACGTCCCTTTGACAAAAGCTTCCTTTGTTCTTACCTAATTAAATCGCTCTTCATAAACAAAAAGGAAGAGAACAATAACGGTACGCTGCAGCAGACAGGTATATTCTATGAGCTATTATTGAAGTAGCACTACTTGTCTTGTGATGGTAGGAGTCCCCTGTCTCACACTACTCCTCTTCTCCTTGAGCGATGACATAATATACTGAGACTAAATACTCTACTCAACCCTCGGATATATCAAATAAAATTCTCTCTCAAGTCTTGTCTCAAAGGTGCTGAATTGACTTGATATTATGATGGCGATGGCGTTTGCTCTTTGTGGTGAGATGGTGGGGGTAATATGTAATAAACGTGCAAACCAGTAGTAGTCCACTTAACGCATATGATACTTATAGACATTATCATAAAAAAAACATAGCACACAAACATACACACTTGTACAATTAGATAGAAAAAACAAAAAGTATGTGCAATGTACTCGCAGAGGTTAAAACTTCACTTCAAATCATTACTAGCTTTTAAGAAGAAATCCTTTTATTCCAAAACACCACAAGGATAATGATAGATTATCATAGCATATCATAATATTATTATACATTAAATGCTTCAATACTAGTCCGCAAGTTTACATAGTTTTTAAAATCTCATCGATACATTCACCATACTCATCTCTGTATTCTCTGCAGTTTTTCCCGTAGAAAGAAGAAAGGGACTTAGAACAAAAGCTTTTCCCTTAAAGACATTTCATTGCAAAATGAATTAACATTATGCATGTTTTCTTCAATAGATCAGAATCATCATTCAATAAAAAAAAGTATTTGTAATCTTATCCATCTTTTGATGTTGATGGTGGTTGGGTCTATAGCTAGTCATTTTACTATCTCATCCGGCCTTGCATGGCAAAATTGCTTTCGCAGGAGAATTTCATCGACATGGACAGTTATCATCATTTCGTTTCACGTTACGGCTAGATAGTTGTTTTTCTAGTAAATTTCATTTGGAGATTGCAGTCGAAGATTACTTGGCTTTACGGGAGTACATGAAAAATTCTAGAGAAACCAAACACGATATTACGTACTTTTATTTGCCATACAACTTTCGAATTAGAGCTGTTGTATCATTGTTTAATATTTTGTGTTATCGAGAAAGATAGTAGATCCTGAATCCTGATTCCTGTAATTCCTGTGTGAGCGAACGGGTGAGGAACGGAGGGATAGATGCGCTTGTAGGCTGATACGCATACGCATGCATCATGCATACAACAACCTTGTAGTATTCTCATCAAGGTTCAACAATTTTTTTTCTTTGGATTATGATGATTATTGTAACATTGTGTTGTACCAAGTAAAATAGATGCACATTGCATAGGTGATTCAACCGAGAAGTGAATTTGAATGAGAAAGGAGAGCCTATTAAAAAGTGGCTAAACATTTTTATTATTGCCCTGAGACGATTTTGAGTGATGAGGTGAGCATTGCAATCCAACATGCAAACATTTTGGAGGCGAATGTAGTAAACAGATTTAATAGCATCAATGGCAGAATTATTGTGATTGGGACAAATACCAAATATTCAATATTATTATTTGCACGAAATCGAATAAAAATTAAAGTATGCAACAAACTTTTGTTGTTGTTATCAAATATATTTAAAAACAATAAAATTGAACACATGAAATAAAATGCAATGTTTTTTTTTCTCGTGTGTACCGGATCCAGATTGATAACAATAACGAGAAGGTTAATTTTTACACAAGTAATATAACTGAATTTATTGTTTCAAATTATATAGCGTGTTTTAAGTGAAAACGGATTAGAGTAATAATACTTTTCTCTAGGGATTCAGTGCATTTTAAATGGATGAATAATTCTAGAATAAGTTTTTATATTAAGTTTTCTCGTCGCATGCAAGATCAGTTCAAGAGAAGGAATCGCATAATAAATGATGGTACAATGTTTACCGTTTATTGTAGCCTACTATATATTTAATTAACATGGTAAATTACGATTAGGTTCGAGGTGCTGGCACCAGCCAGACTGTGTTTCAATGTTCAGATAGATACGACTCGAAGGCAAGATGCACAAAAGAAATTGATCAGTTAAATAAAACAGCAAACTTGTTCATGGACCAGGTACATTGTGAGCATATATTTAATAGGTAGGTAAATCGAATGTTTAGTGTAATAGTTATGAATTGCATGATCTATTTTCTTAAAACCATTGCAACTTGCAATCTGAAGATGCAAAAATTAATCATTAAAAGTAGATGAAGTCACTAGCATGTTTGCTGTATTGCAGGGAGTAAAGGGGCATTGGGACGGGTACATGTCGGTCAGCTACTTTCCCAGGTAATTATGTAATTTAACGTAATAATGCGAAACACATTTCTACTAAATTGAATCATTTAAGCTGGCACAGGTTTATGCAACATGCGTACAAGTCAATACAATACGTACAATACATTCTGATTTTTGCACAAAGAAACTCTGTAATAGCGATCATAACGACGGAGCTGAAACAATGCGGCGGATAATGATAATGATGGCCATTGTTGTTGACAGTGAAAAACGCTTTCGAATGATGTCACATGACATATGTTAAATGTATTAAAATGTTGACCCCTACCCTGAAAATCAGTAGCCAAGTGACCTTTACCCTTGCTTATGGATAATTTCGTGACTAATTTATTTAAACGAAATCAAAAAACATGTAGTGTAACGTCATTATGATATATTTTATGTTGTTACCTTTGAACCTGATTTGTGACCCTATGATGTCACTTTGACCTAACGTGACATACTATTCGACACGATTCAAAGGGCCATATTACTATTTATATGGAAGCCGGCCCAAAGCCGGGCCCTCATGAATCATATACCATTCGAAAGCTC
>JAQFZG010001147.1:0-23390 GCA_034695465.1 Entomobrya nicoleti | reverse complement strand
GCATTGTCTCAAGTTGCCCCATGCTTTAATAGCATTGTCTCAAGTTGCCCCATGCTTTAATAGCATTGTCTCAAGTTGCCCCATGCTTTTATAGCATTGTCTCAAGTTGCCCCATGCTTTTATATCATTGTCTCAAGTTGCCCCATGCTTTTATATCATTGTCTCATGTTGCCCCATGCATTTATGCACGTCTCTAGTAAATAACACAACCAACCACACAAAAAAAATCAACAGCAAGCAGCACACAACACACAGTACTGTATTGCTATGTTTGCTACTATTGCCTTGTACTCCCTCCTGTCATATGCTCACCCAACAACAATAACAAAGTAAAAAAAGGGTTGAGTCTCACAGCTGAGTTAGTGAGTTACACGTTACCTACGTTATGCTTGGGATTCACCTCGTAAACTGTCGTTTAGTCACCGTTGTCTTAAAAACCAGGCCAAACTGTAATTATGTTATTCTTAAACAAAGACAAAGCAACTGACAGTAAATAAGTAAGGAATGCTATTAAAAACAACAAACATTTCTTTCCAAAGTGTCAAGTAGGTATCAATTTTTAGTACAGCACCGTACACCCTTGTGTGTTTTTAAATAGATACGAACGCTTAAGAATGATGCTATTGTATCCTATTTGTTGCAAATAATGGCCGTAATGGTGGCTACACTTTTAATTTTCTTTCCACCCATAAACAAATATTTGAAGAACTACGTTGGCTTAACCTAAAAGTAAAATTATATTACATAATAAATGAACATCAGGCAACTGTTTTCAACCAAAACGGTATTTTTAATATAACGCATTCATCAATCCCTTGAAAGTTTACACAGTGTAACGTGTTGAAAAAGTGAAAGCAGACATTTTTCTCCGTATTATTTGTTCAAATGATTAATAATAAATATCCAACATGCAACATATTACAAAGTGGTTTAATGCATTTTTTGGGTGTGAATAACTGTAACAGGTGGTACAAGAGTACGAAAGAGCTGTGATTTTCCGCTTGGGACGTCTTCAATCCGGTGGATCAAGAGGTATTTTTTTCGTGCTACCTTGCATCGAGAGTTATACTAAAGTTGACTTGCGAACAAGCTGCTTCGATGTTCCTCCACAAGAGGTAAGAATCTATTGATTTCCTTTTATTTTCCATGTTCATTCAAAAACACTCAAGATTCTATCAACATGATTAATCTACACATACACTATATACATTTGCCTTGTTTTCTTATCGAACAAGTGTTTTTGTGGTAGCAGATGCAACGATTGTCCTGCTTCCCATTACAATAGTTATGCTTGTTATAATGTAATGGATTTGAATATTACATATTACATGAGCGATATTGTTTGGACAAAAAATGAGTTACCATTTTATAAGTTCGTGCTATTGCGCACATAATACGATGTTGTCTGATGTATGTACTTATGACAAAGAATGTGAAATATTCAAAGCATTTTTTAGTAAGAACACATATTACATATATGGAATGGAATGTTGAATGTGTTGGGGAATGGCAAACCGTTTTAAGTAATACATATAAAGAGTGTGCCAACAAAGCTACTAAACCCAACGCTCTGGTGTTGTAAAAATAAAAATGAAGAACCAATTTTAAAAGAGAATATGGCTAGGGGAAATAGTCAAATGTTAATAGAGGAGACTTGACCTCTTGGCAACTTTTCTACTTTCTCCATTTCCAATTTTTTCTTTCAAATTTTAGAAGAGAGCGTTTTTCTTTTCTTTAAAACTTCTTTTGAACAAAATAAATTATGGTACAAGTGGAGCCCACAAGTGTGAATGACACATGCTTCGGGGAAAATTCAGATTCATGGGATAAAAAATGTTACCCCTAATTTTTTATACGAATTTTCTATTATCTTATAAAAGTACTATTGAAATGCTATTTCATGCATACTATACTTCACCCGACACATTTATTTATTACATTTAAAAAAGTTACGAACAGAATAATTTACAATTGCTTTTTTGTTTTTTGTGATCCGCAGGTACTGACAAAAGATAGCGTTACGGTAAGCGTGGATGCAGTTGTGTACTATCGAGTAAGCAACGCTATAGTTTCGATTGCAAATGTTGCTAATGCACATCAATCAACCCGACTGTTGGCTCAGACCACACTTCGTAATATTCTCGGAACGAAAAATCTTCATGAGATTCTCAGTGACCGTGAGGGGATCTCCAATTCAATGCAGGTATGAAAATTGACACTTCTGTTTCTTGTAGATTGTAATGCTATCCCTGTAGTGTATCGATAACATCAGCATGAAATTCAGGGACATTTAAATAAATTGACAACTTTCATTTCATATATACTTGGTAGGTTGCATACCATGAGAATAATACTCGTAATAATAACACTCAGCAAAAAATCAATATCTCAGCTCCAACTGTGAGCTACTTTTAAATGTTTCCAGTGGAAAGGAATATCGAATGTGTGAAAAGCTGACAGCAAAAAGGAAAATTCATAATTAAGGAACGGTTTTTAGGGACATGGCGATCGAAGCCACTTATTTTTCCAGTTCAACTGTCAATTTTTAATCTTCCAAGACACGCCAAACAATTCCTGCGAAAACATAACCACTAAAATGATTGAATTACTTGAAAGGAGATACCTTTGAATAATATAGAACAAAGAAAAGCATGACGAAACAAAAAATGAACTTTCTAGTGTCGTGTGGGCTTAATTGCGTTTTGTATAGGACATAACTAAGAATTCTAGTATACACAGGGCACATATATACAATATGATATATGGTACATTTGATTGTAGCTCGATTTCCTGTATATATGCATTTGCTTTACTAACACTAACACGCTACATTTTATGATTAGACATTGTTGAAAACTTTTCTTCAGTACACTTTTACTAATGTATAAGATATAATCATGCAAATACTTGTGGTTAGTGATAAAGATAAACCTTTGTACTATGTTGAGAAAGAAAACACAAAATTGTAAGATTGCAAAATAAACAAGAGCTGTCCTTTTGCTGTAATCTATCAACAATATAAAGAACAACAAGAGGGTATTCATTGTTTGTTTAGCTCATTCGTATTGCAAAAATGCCAAACTAATGCATGCAAGTATTTTTCCACAGATGCGGCGCAATACACATAAATGTACATATAAGTATATTATATTAACAACTTATACGCAGTGTCTTTCCAATATAGCTGAATTTTTTCTTACACGCTCCTACTATCACCCTTGTCATTATGATGTCAAGCCGGGAGAAAAGTATGATATTATTTTCTCCAGACATAGAAAAGATATCTAAAAAAAGTACTCATAAATTGTTAGGCCAAAGTCTTTTTCCACCTGTCATGCACTCAAACACCGTAACGTACTCTGACATTAGGCTACATGTAATACGTGCATCTTTCTTATTGCGATGTGTGAATTATGACATGAGCAATTCAAAAACTTTTTTTTGGGATGAAGACACACATGCCATGGGCAGTTTTCAAGAATTAAGTTTTTTATCTGAGACAAAGATAATATAACAAGTTTTACGAATTCGCGCAGAGAAACTAGAATATACATGCAGAGTAGCAATTCCAATATGGTTTAGGTTACATTCACTCACTTTCTTCCTTCTTATCATTCGAGTGACGGTGAAAGCATATGCTCCAAATATTTGCTTTGAATGTATGAGTAATTTGCCTCTCTATGAAAGGTAAATGACTATCGTTTTATACCCGCTTCCTCTTTTCCGTAATAATGTGTGTACAAATACAAAGCAAGCAAGCTGGTGCTTAGTGCTTACTTGCTAACAACGTTACAAGCATTATGTTTATGTGTCATGTTACATTTCAGATCAGACGCTGAAAGCCACAATGCAACATACATACATGTCATTTTATAACATATTTTTTTCTCGCCAACAATTGCAATATGAGTAACATGACATGACTGTAGATGCTTGTCAGAATATCATACTATGCGTGATGTTATCATAACTCGCCACTTCGAATAATCCATTATAGAGGTTTTATTTTGAGAAAGAAATGAAATGTTTCAACTTTCTTTTCTTTTTATCGTTCAATATATGTTCTTTTTTTCTTCTAGCGTTGCCCTTTCTATTACTATAACACTTAACTTAACATCTTTCCTCCGTCATGCTCGTCTTTTGACGGTCTTGTAGCATTACACGTGTGACACTACTAGTTGATTGATTGGAAGACTGATACTGTCAACATTCATACATAGCCCTAAAACCTCTCGGGTAACTCTAGACAGAAATTCATAATGATGCCAATTGTCAGTATTTTTAAGGGCTTTCTCAAAAACGTTATTAGAAAAAATTATTCAATGGCTAGACTCCACGTGAAAATATTTTAAAATTAGAGAAGACTATTTGGACAATTACAGGCGTAACGATCTGAGCGGCTTTTATAGTAATTGTAGCAATGAAAAATAAAGACATGTGTAGCTAAAAAGTAGAACTAGCTTTGCATGTTCTGTACTTATATTTAAAAAATTAATCATTTAAAAAAAATGTTTTGTTTCTGGCTGTATAACGTGTGAATATACAATTTAAAATAATGGATGTTGTAAGTAGTTAGCGTAGTTTATCTTATGAATGCATTACTATTTTGCTTTTGGTTACAAATAATCAACTTAACAATGTTTGTGTTTTTTTCTTCTAATTACTCTGTTCATTAAAAAGGGTGCAGTGGTTAGTTAAGAGGCTGTCGAACCTTTATAAACATAAATCAAAATTTTAAGCCAATTAATGAACAATTGTAGTAAATTTAATGTGTTTAGGGCTGGAGGATGTGGTAACGTGTTCCAACATATTTCCATATTTTTAACAAGGCAAAGTGTATAACAGTATTGTGTTAAATAAGAGGATTTCCAATGTTCTTACTTGGAGCTCTAATTTAATTAAAACATTGATGGTGAATGAGAACTTGCTTTCAAATGTAACGCTAAGATTGTGCTGTGTTTGAAAACACATTGACTTTGTTTTCATGCACATTTAAATATGGAAATAATTTGAAATAAATTGTTATCATGTCCTCCAGCCCTAAGTAAAATTATGTTTTCCTTTTTCAGACGTCCTTGGATGTAGCAACGGAGGCGTGGGGTATTAAAGTGGAAAGAGTAGAAATGTAAGTACTGAAAGTTATACTTGACTGCTTGTAGACATCCTTCAAACAATGAAGATGCATTGTTTTTAGGTGAGTTGCGGTCTAAGTTTTGTGAAATTGAAAAACAGAAATTCTTCAAAAACAGCGAAAGTAAGGGCAAAATTGATTTTAGAAGATGTATTTATGCAAATTTTCAATTCCTGTATATAGACTTGTTATAATGAGTGATCATTTTTTACATTATTAAATAGCCCCCAAGTACTGTTTTTGAACAATTTATTTTTTATTTTCAAGTTCACTAAAATTGACCACAACAACCTAAGGCAAGACATCTCCACTGTTTGGAGGATGTTTACAAGTAGTATAAAGCAGTATGACCAATGTACAAGAATTACTGCTATTTACACTTCAAAAAATAGCTTGAAAAGCAAAATAATCAAGCAAATATTTATAAATCCAATTAGATTTTTCAGAAATGTGTATTATGTACATACCTACATACATTTGTACGTATATACATACATGATATTCACTTTATCAAGAAAGTCTGTGTTCTTTGTGAAAGGTTGGAAAAGTTGGGTTTTCCGATGCACGAGATACTTTTTAATACAAAGTGTCTGATATTATTGCTCTCCAGTGCATCTTTCTACTTTTCCATCTTGAGTAATTTTGGCCCATAAATGTGTCCTACTATTTGGAAAGGTGATTGCTCTCGTAAAGCTATTTTCCATGTATACCTATCTGTATACTTTAATTCAAGCATATATAGACGAACAATTTGTATTATTTCCCTTTATAAGAGATAAGTATTACATTTTAAATTTTCGTTAATTTAAAAAAACTATGCTGTGAAATACGCCTGCATTCCAAAACACGCGATTGGTTTTGTAACGTAAACGCAACACGCTGATTAATGCAGACGAGCAGTACGCCCCTATTTCAGTTGTTGGATGAGCTCTATAGGATTTTTAATTAAGAGTGACTTTAATGCAATGATAGAAGTCGTTAATTCAGATTGTTCTTTTTATTTAGTATAGTGCTTTTGTACTACTTACTAATGATGCATTTAATGTCTGTCCATTTGTTAGTATAAATATGCGCGATCTAACTCAGGAACAATATTGATCTCAATGCGGGTACCTTTGGAGGACTAATAAGAAAAGCCTATATTGATTTTCAGGTCTCATGGTCAAACCCAAAGGTCAAGGGTCAATTGTATAGATTTTGGTATAATTTTTATGCGCGTAAACAAAAGTGGAAAGTACTTTATCAAATAGAATATTTTCTGGCCACAGTGCCAGACCCGAAATTCAAGGTAAAATGGGGTTCACTAAGACCATGTCCATGAAAAAGTCGGGAAAACTTTTTCAGAAAGAAATTTTCAGATAAAGACTGGATAACTTGAAAGGTCAGATAAAAGAGAAAAACATATTCCAAAGCACTGCTTACTCTTGATGGTTCACAAAGCACTAGTAGACTTTAATTGCTGAATTTTTAATAACATTGCGAGTGGATTGACTTTTCTGGAATACATTAGTTGGAATCGTATTCATTGCATGTTTTACCCTAATTTTCGCATTTGATACCCATTACAGCAAGGATGTCCGACTACCGGTTCAATTGCAGCGAGCAATGGCAGCTGAAGCCGAGGCTGCACGCGAAGCTCGAGCTAAGGTTATCGCTGCTGAAGGTGAACAAAAGGCGTCCAGAGCATTAAAGGAGGCTTCAGATGTTATTTCGGAGAGTCCCGCAGGTACAAATAAAATATTTTATTAACGCATTTTCCCAAAAAATATGCTTTTCTATTAGAAAAGTCAAGCACATATTGTATTTGATTGATGATATATTTAATCATTGTTTTCGTTTTTTCTTTTATTTCATATAGCTCTTCAACTCCGGTATTTACAGGTAAGAATATTCATTTTAATCAAAAAGTTTATAATAATTATTATATGACGATTTACAAATCTTTAATGCATACTATACATGACATTCATAGGGCAAAATCCATTTGAATTTTAATTACATTACAACAGGCTTTACGACCTCATAAACTAATATTTTATCTGGTAATGATAACAAAAATACCATGACAGACAAATAGTATGACAGTTAGTATATCCATCCTTTATCTTTCATATGTTTCACAAACGTGGCCTATAAGGGAAATATGGAACTTTCTCCTGTTTTCGTACATGTCTAGACAGGGGAATTTCTTTACTCTTTATTGCCAAGAATTCAGAAAGATGGCACTGTGTACACGTAAAATAGATTGTGCCTATGTATGTTCGTGTCGTGTCTTTTTGATTTCAGGCAAAAACCTTAGGGCGTTGTGAAGTTGGTAGCTACATGAACTTAATTTGTAACTTTTTCTCATAAGCAAGCCATAAGGCAAGAAAGTTATTTTCATAAAAAACTTGTATTTTAATGGGTAACTTCATTTGTTATCAGGATATGCTATCATTATTGTGTCAGCGACCTAAGACTACAAAAAGGAGTGTAATGTCATTCTGACCTTTTCATACTTTCATATTACTACTTTATGATGACATTATTATGTAAATTGATCCCAAAATAACTTTTAGCTCAGACCTTAACTATTTTAGGTGTAAGTTGTATTGCATACCTAAAAATCTGTCATTCCACATACCTTTACCAGAACCCACGGTCATTAAAACAAATAAGGTATAATCCATTTTAAAATCCATCATAATTTTTTCCTTTCAAAATTTTCTAGACCCTCAACACGATTTCTGCGGAGAAAAACTCAACAATCGTATTTCCACTCCCGATCGATCTGATAATGGGCTTTATGAAAGGGATCGACCACCGGAGAGGAGGAGGAGGAGGAAGGGGTGGAAGAGGAGATGTAGAAGCTTCGGAATAGTTGGTGGTGGTCGCTGGACCAAGAGGATTTATCGTAGTGCTTTTAATGCAGTTTCCATGTATTATCGTCAGTAGTCAGGAGCATCACATCACCAACATCCTCTTATTGCTACTGGTGTATTTACACTTCTACAACGACCACTTATTTATAGTACCACTTATCTGGTTGGAAGTGGCCAACATCAAGGTGAAAAACCACTTACAACTTTTTTATGTAGGTTTTTGTGTCCGTCTCTGAATAGTAGATGGACAGCCATCGCATCACTGCATGGGATCACTTGGCTCATCATCACTATTATCTTTTATATCGCAAATAAAAGGCCAAAGATAACTTTTCGACCACTTTTCAGGATTCATTGCTATTTTGTTGTCTAGTCTAACAAATAAACGTAATTTTAATATCTACCTACTAAAGTCACTTAGGTTAAATCAATGAAGGTTTGAAGAACACCTGAAATGATATAAAAGCTCTTTACTGAATAGATGGATCGGATAATTGAGCTAGTGCCCAAATAATTTCTGTATCTGAAATCATTTGTATTATTGTAATACACAAACATAAATAGAACTCGGAAAACTCAAGTATGTTCGCGATGTCTTTGTTAGGGACCTGATCTGATGATCTTATTATTATCATCGTTTAAAACAAGAACATAAAGTTAATTTGTATGATACTAAAAATAGGTATTCACTCGCCAACACTCGAAACACACTATTTTTTTCTTTTATCACTTTCGTTTCGATTTCCATTTATTAAAATGCGTAAGCGTAAGCGAACCATCTACATATATGCGGCAAATCAAAATTTACTGCGAATTAACTTGTCAGAAATACATTACGTCATAGTTAGAACGTTCTAATTATTTTGAAGTGCTGTTTTTTGTCCTTTTTTCTGAAATCCAAATACATTTAGATGAAATTTAAACAAATCAGGTCAAATATTTCATTTATTTTTCCTTTTGCAGGGTCCAGTTTAATATATGTATGTAATGTCATCTTATCTCTTACATCAAAAGGAAGTATACATTTAAAAAATAAAATCTTTGAATTACTCACAGCTATACAAATCCTAGCCAGCAGAAAGGCAAACCCATCATAAAATAGTTTATAAACATTTTTAACAAGGCTATAGAAGTAAACGATAACCTTATAAATCTATGGAATTTATATACATAATACATTTATATACTTCTGGTTGAGAATATTCAAGGGCTTTATGTAAAAGAAAAATTGAAAATAATACTAATCCATGATATAATCTGCTTGGTATCATATACTTAGGTAAGTGCATATAAATATACAAATAATTAAGATCAATTAAGGTTTAACTCAGTATTTCCACATTTGTGTACCACTTTCTACCCTAATCCACGTTCTCTGTTTCTAATAGACAAACTTTTCATGAAAAATTAAAGATAAATACGTCGTTTTGGTTTGTCGAAATGTCGAAGTTGTAGTTTATAATATTTTATTAGTTTTCTAATTAATCGGTGAACTCATAGGAAAATAATTTAACATTATATGTATTTATGTATGCTTCTATAAATATATGTGTGTCAGTGCAAACTGATATCCTGTAAAATTAGTGCTTGACGTAATTATAGATGATAAAGCATACATTTGATGATTTTAGTAAGGGAATTGATGTATCCATTCAAATGTATGTACATTCATATCCTGGACAAGTCGTCATTCAAAAGCCGTCAATATGACTGTGCATATCTGTACAAATAATCGTAAGCGTGGTACTTTATTATTTGTCATATATACTTTAATTTTATCACAATGTATGAGTCATCCATTTTTAAGTAAGATGATGAGTTAAACAGTCAAACACCATTAGTTAAATACATATAATGACCATGATCACTTGATCACTCTATACAAAGAAATACTTCATTAATTCTTATTATTCTTATTATAATCAAAAATCGTTTGTATTTGACAAAAATGTAATAATGCACTCTTATCTGTACGTAACCAAAAAATAATTGAATATCCTTACCTATGAGTACACTTAAACCTTTGATAAATTTGAAATGTCACGTTTGCCAAGTCATTGTATGAGCTTCAATTCAAACAGACTAGAACTAATACTTTGTCGTAGTATGGCACAAATAGTGTTACTTACTATAAAGTTGTATATTGTATACCAAATAATATCTACTGTTTTCTTTATAATGCTTCCTACATCATACTGTGAAACACGTCAACTAAGTATTTATTATCTATTTCGAAAACTATCCGCACATGATTTATGCTCATATAATTCACATATTTATCATCGAATGTCTATGCGTAGGTGCTATTCATTTAAAGAATGTAGAATATGCACAGATAATACTTTAGCCATAATTGTCATCTTATGAATGAACCGAAAAAATTGTGTGCTGTTTCTCTTGTAAAGCTATCAATTATACTGTAGTGCTGAAATAAACAATTAAAATATACAAAACTAATTTGTTAATAAATTGGGTTTTTTATTCGCTCATTCTGTATACTTCGTAATTTTTTCCAATGGACCAACCTGCAACAATTTTTCATTTATCCCACCAAATGTATTTTCCCTTTGCACCTTACTTATATTCTGATGACGATTCTGCTGCTTAAGATTCAAAATTGCACATGATTTTTCGTCCAAAGATTGAGATGACTAGATATTTCATGATGCGGCAGAGTGTCGACATTTTCATTGTGCTTTGCTTATTGCTTCGCTTGGAACAAAAATCTCTTCCTATCATCCAACAAAGTCGAGTGTCAATTTCGCGATTCTACTACATCTTGTCTAGTGGTGGAGAAGGTGGGATGTTTGATGAAGCGTGACTTTGTAATCTGCGAGAAGGCCATGAAACAACCACAACTAAATAAATAAATACATAATAAAACATCAATAAAGTTTTCCTATTAGTTTCTTCAAGAGAGAAGGAGCAAATATATGAGCAAACAATGGAACATAAACAAGCCAAAGCCAACTATCAAATCATTCCTGTTTCAAAACTGATCCATGCCAGACATCAACGAAATCTCTCATCTTCTTTCCCATTTACTTCATCCATAAAACCCTTTCATAATACCTAGCTCGCTGTGACTATGTATTCCTCTCTTGGAATTATTTTTTCTGTTGTAGCTGCCACTGTTGTTGTTGTGCCTGTAATAGTGACGGGAAAACCACAAATTCATTTAGGAGGTATATGGGTAGGAAAAGCATCCGAATCCTCAAAGGATAATCTTGATGCTCCTCCAAAGCCACCAAGCGTATCGACAGCTATTCAAGAAGGAGAGCTCAAGGTCATTTCAACCCCAAACAAAGACGCAGATTTTACTGGGTACATTCAGTTGCAAGTTTTTCTCCGAAGAACAAATTCTGACGAAATAGTAAAAGTTCATGATAGCAATTCCAGTTTTGCAATTTCAAACTCATTTCCAGTTTCCACGAATAGTAAATCCGGGTAAAATATATTTATATAAAGATTTGTTTTCCTAAAATCAAACGATCTGAAGCCTCCTAATTTCAGAATACATATATCGTTATTTTTCTAGGATAAATAAAAAATGTGAGGACGAAGACAAAATAATGTATGAAGCAAATGGAAAATGCTATCAACCTGGGACCGTTATTCCAGGTATTGACTCACCTTGTGCAGATGACTTCGAGCAGTTTGTTGAGCTATATGATAAACCAGGATATGGGGAATGTTTCTGTGTGAATCATAAGGATACCACATATCGGCCCGTTGTTCATTGGGAGAAAAACAACAGATGCTATTGGCTTTATGATCAGGTTTCCTTTTAATTATATTCTTGTTCGTAGTATTAATTGAATTGGATGCTAACCAGTATCCTTGCTATTTTATTGTGTAATAGGGGCCATGTAAGAAAGGTCAATGGCTCGTGTATAGCAACCATACTAACTCTGATGGTGAAAAACCTTTAACTTGTGCCACGCGAACATGTCCAGAAAACACAGACGAAGATGTGGCTACAAATTTTCCAAAATTTTGGTTTGAACATCAAGGGAAATGTCTAAAAACAGAATCACACAACATCGAGTTTTGTGGAGAGGAAAAGAAAAAGATTTATTTTCAGAGTGACAAACCTGAACCTATTTGCGCTGATCGACGACAAATTTCGTCTTCTGGGGTGAAAGGGCTTGCCTCTGGAGCCAACTTCCTGAGTTGCAAAGCTGGACACAAGAAATTGCTTAGTGGAGATTGCAAACGGGTTGCAACTTTTGAGTGATTCGTTTGGAGTGGCGCATGCAAAAAAAGGGATGCTATCTTTTGGTGCATGTATTGTATACATGTAGACTAAGCGGTTAATGCCTTTATCATGCGTATTGTTCATGTCTTGTGATTATGCCTACTTTTCTTTTGTTTATAAAGAAATGAAAACGTAGAAAAATGATAATTACAGATTTTTTTTTGAAATTTATTACAGAACGATTTTTTTATTTGGCAGACTCATTTTTATGTTATACCGAAAAAATTACACACATATATATTATTAATTATCATAATTATCATTAATGTATAATTATTTTCATTAACTGTTTATTAAGTCAATAAATATAACAGATTGCAAAAGCGAAATTTAAAATTTGGGAGGTTTGCCGTGTTTGGTTTGGATTGATAGTAAGATAGTTTTTAGGTACTGGTCATTCAATTATTGTTGCTGCTGGTGCATATAATACGTTCGGACATACATGTATATATGCATGCTAATGTGTAGAGAAGATTAAAAGTAAATAGAGAATTTATACAATTAAATTTCCACGTATAGTATGTACATAGTGGTAACCTTTTTTAATCCTAAAACATTACAAATTTATCTTTAAACTTTAATCAATAATCTACAAGTTAGACATTCATATAACAATAAAGCAAATAGTTTTAAATAAATTTTATACTTATATACATATTTAGTATGTTTATAATAGCATCTTATGCACACATTTTTTGGGGCATTTACTTATTAAGGATACAATTGGATTCCTTAATTAGTACTTTCAATGTATTAAGTTATAATAATAAAAAATTAATTATATTTCTAAACGCTATTTTACAAGATATAACTAATCAGTACCATTCTTTGATTTGCCATTGAAGTACCTGTAATTAGCATAAAAATTATATTGTTTACTTCAAAATCCGTCGATAAAATTGCGAAATAATTTTTATTTCTAGTTACACATACAACATATACATGATTGTTAATTATGTACTTGATACTTGTATGAAAAATGTATTTTTTTCTACATTTACCAGATAAAATTACTTGGATATAAAAAACCAGCACAGTATTGCAATTGCAACTAATTTACATTTTCTGGATCATGAGCACCAACATGAACCACGCCACGTAAAGTTCTTACAATCAAATGCCGTCGGAAATATTTTAGATCATTCCCCCGGTAAGTCATTCCCGATTTACCGATTGCATGCATATCTTGTAAGTAATCGTACTGAAGTGAATATTTTTTTATGTGAACTTCTTTGTACCAGTAAATATAAATTGAATCAAATCAAGTTCATTCATCTAGTGAGCTTACATAGCATTTGTTGACAACACTGTATGAAGCCGAATCGCTTGATACATGATACATGTGAGCATAAATCATCGCCAAAATGGTTCTGACCAATAATATGACCAACTGATTTCATACGACTCAAGTGATTTACTTAAATTCGCTCGCAAGCTTACTTCATTCAATATATTCTCAATAAAAATTGTGAATTATGTAAAACTCTATCTCTCTCATCGTCAACAGTCAATTATAGTATCCGAATCTCAGATTTTGCCTTCACGAAGCAAAATGGAGATTTGTGTTTCATCTTATTAAGCAAAATACCTCGATTTGTTCATATACATTTTAAAACCCAACAAAGAATGTGAGTGCACTGGTACCACGCAAAAAGCAAGTATGAATCGATATGCTGATGATTGTGATAACTCTCTTCCAAATGTTGAATGTGCTCTCAGTATTTGAAGAACAAATTGAAATAAAATCCACAGAGAATCACTAACTGAAGTATCAGCACACCGATCCCCGTTCAGGGACTACACAAAGAAAGTTAACCTTAAGTAATGAAGTTGTATGGCTGTACTCATGACAAGCAAGCAGATTCCGTTTCTTGATGTCACAGCATCATGTTAAAATGCATTGAGCCATTTTAATCTGAAATCAGCAAAAAAACGAAGAGGATACCAATAAATTGCATATTCTTAAAAGCAAACATACAGTTTTAGGAATTCCGAGCTCAGGTTAACCGGATGTACGCACGCAGGAATGACACATGTATTTTTGAAGTTTTTTTTTGTTCTGCATCGTTACGATTTAAGAAAACAGAATATTCCACTTGGTAGACTACACTATACTATCAGGATATGGAAATGGTTGTATCTAGTACCTGCGTTACTGTTCCTGCTTAGATTTTACACTGAGATTAGGATCAATCAGTATTGTTTTCTCTGTGCTTCCAGGTTCTGTTGTGTTTGTGTTACATGAATGCTTGTGTTCGCTTGGTATCCTTTATGAATTTTGGCTTGTTTTTCTTTCTTCTTTTTCATTTTGTACTCACATGGGAGAATTGGCTTCGTTTCGCTGTCTCGTTTTTCTGTTTTTGTCTCTTTTTATTCAACCAAGGAATAAAAGAAGAGGCCGAACCTAGCCAAAATAGTAAAAAAAGTAAGTAAAGCTAAATAGAACAGAGAAGAGTTTTTCATCATGATCAAATAAGTTGCTAGCAAGCAGATGTATACAAGTATCGCAAATGGAGTATTGCACAGATTTCTAATTACAAAGTTCTACAAAACATGTTTTTTTTATCAAAGCCTAATTTTTCACCCCTTATCCATATCTGGTAAGCAGTCAAAATTTAGATCGTGAAAACATGGTTTTCGAACTCTGTCTATTAGAATAATACCATATCCATGCAAATTGACCACATATAATCCATCCGGTAATATGGTTTCCACTTTCGATACTGCAAAAATGATTAAGCTTGGGGCCATATTACAAGGATTTTACTAAAGTAGAAGGGACACATTTGCAAATCGCTTTCCTTGTTTCTTATCTGAATTAGTTGAGGATTCGCGTTGACCGACAGACATCACTGCAACATGCAGTATGCATGTAACGTACTGTAATACATGTTTTTAAAATTGGGTACCCGTCTTTTGTTGATGTTTTATCAACCAACCAACCGATTCTCTTGGTTTTAGGTTATATGTCCCGTATCAACCGAGTTCAGGAAATCCTGTGTACTTTCTTTTCTCTTGATTTCCATCCTGTGTGTAATATACATAAGATATTTCTTAGTTTCTGTCTCCTGTGTCCTTATGTGTTCCCTTTCTTTTTTCTTGTCCTGTTCCACTTTCACTTACACAAAATAGTGTAAATCTAGCCTTCTATGTTTACAATGTCAGCAGTAGTATATGGTGTGTACAGAGTGTATGTATGGCTTTATTTGTTATTATCTTTGCTATTTCAATCAGTCGGAACAAAAACTCAGTTGAAATACAAATTTCAAGTTCAGTAACCGTTATATAAACTCTGTATTTCTGTTTTCCTACTCATTTTTGTTAGACCCTGGTGGCATAGTGGCACACACAGAAATTGAAACTCCTCTTTGGGATCTGGGGTTATTTGGCCACGTTCAAGATTCCTAATTTGCAAGAGAATGCGAAGTATGTATACAACATAAAAGTACATAATGGATACAAGATTTTTTTTTGAATTTTGGTCTCCAGTAAAAGTTCAGATTCCAAAAATACGTGTGCTGATGTTGTACCGTGTAGCTTCGCTCAACCAACCGCGACGCTTTGTTTTTCATACGTACTCTCACTGAGATTAATATTACACTACTACGTGTTTTACGTTTTTTTAACATTTCACAGCTACATTTTTACATTAAGAACAATAACGATCGAGGTTTTATTTGTGAGAAGGAGTTTCTTTCATATTTTACAATTTTTCATGGGAATATAAAAGGACCAACGTAAGAAAAAAAGGGTAAGCACAGAGACATAAACCCATTCAGCCGCGAGGCAAAAGAAACATGATATTAACGCAATGTTATTTGGCGACCTGTTATTCGAAGAAACCTGATGAATACGTGAAAGAAAAACTCCTTCTTTCACCAAATTTTACTTGTTATCAGGCTTATTTGTATGTATAATACGCCAACAAGCTGCAAATTGTGTTACATACGTATATTTGCTGTTTTATGTCTTTCAAAAGAAAAATGGTTTACGGCTATGCTTACGGTTTACCTGATGTCAATCGTCCTTTAAGACATGCATTAATACTTTAGATTTTCTATGTATGCATTTTTGTTTGTACCGAGTGATGATTACCGATACCACGCAATATTTTGCATTGCTAACCTGTGAACGATTCTATAATTATCAAATATTTAAATTAACTTACTTTGCTTGCTATTTGCTATTACACAAAATGTTATAATTATTCAAATTTTATCCATATCAATGTGTGACCCGGTTTGCATTTTGATTGTATAGGTAAATGCGTAATAGTAATTCTATATATTCCCTTTTTGTAAGTAATGCGCCCATGCACTTGTTGTTTTGTCGTATTGTTACAATTCTACTTTTCTTAGCCCAGAAACTGTACGTACAAGAAATATAAATAAATATTTACAGCAATTTACAGCAATGCCTTTTATCTCTTCCATGGTGTCTATTATATATTACATTCATTCAAGCAGGGGAAGAAAATATCTTAATTTAACTAAATTAAATCCCGTGTTGTATTAAATAGAGATATCATGGTATAGCTGAAGCTATATATACCAAAAGCTCGATTACTCCGACCTCCGACTCATTTCGAACAAACAGGAAGAATGAAACATGATACAATTTCTGTATCCATGCTGTCTATAATTAATAATTATAAGACTTAAGCTGTAGTCTACACTTCTACAGAGTATAAGATGTAGAGTTAGAAAATAATAGATGAACTCGCGAATAGTTTACCTGTATAACTTTTACTACACTTAACTTTGTGAAGACTAACTTAAGGAGAATTGACTGAGAATGGCAAACCATTCTATTTTAGCGGATATATTAACTGTTGACTTTAATAGCAATTAATTTGTGTTTTATTTGTTAAAGTTGCAAATTATTATGCATATTCAATCGGTATAGTAGTTGTTGAAACATTGAGACATTACTTTTAGTAATACTATTTCGTATTTTCGCTTTAAATAGAAACTCTTGGGATTGTCGGATACTTTAGGAATTTCACTTTTTGATTTGTGAGTAATGTTATTGGTGGGCTTTGTAGTATCAAGATTTTTATATAGGCATATACCAAGCCTACAATTATACATATATGTAACTTTGTTTTTAAATATTTGGCCCTGTAAAACTGATTAATGTTAAATGCAGGTATCGTAAAAGTTCTACCAATCCCGGGAACGCTTTTTCAGAAAAAAATCCGGGCTAATTCATGAATACATTACGGGCATGGAAAAATCCCGGATTTTACCCCGCGATCCCGGGAACAGCGTTCGCGCGTTCGAGAATTTTTACGATACCTGGTTAAATGTAGTAAGAAGCACAAAATTTAATTGTCCAAAGTTACGAGGAATAAGTACAGAAATGGTAAATATTTGTTGGTATATTTGGTGTAAAGAATATAAAACATTGAAATTATTTTATTTCATAACACAAGTATAGAAACAAGTTAGCACAACGATGTTGCATTGTTATAGCATAAGGTCTAACCGTTATCAATAGAGATGTTGTGTTCAACGGCTAATCTTTCATCTGTAAATTTAACATATATTTTATTTAGAAATAAAAAGTCACAGGCAGAAAAATAACAAGGATGATGATGTAGGAGCAACTTCTTGAAGTAGTACAGCAGCAGAGGTCATACTAAATGTCAGTGTGATTACCAAAAGAATCCAAAAATAAAAAACAGATGTATTAAAAAACTCCCTGGTGGACAGACAACCACTACCTGTAAATACATAAATAAAAAAATTACTCATTTTGTAAAACAAAACGATTTATGAAAGGTTAGTTACTTTTTAAAACGGAATAAAATGTAAAAGATTCAAATACATCTCTGGAAAAAAATTTGAATGTCCAAGTGCTAGGCTGAAAGCTTTTCAAAGTGCTATTAAAGTTTTTTTAATATCATTTTTCTAGATCTAATGCGAAAATTTGATGATGAATTTAACAGTCTATTAAAAAAGGCTGTACCCATCTAAACGCCTACATACATAATGTACATATATACTACAAATTTTGTGGGTTATTATTTCGATTTTCAATAACAACTATTTGATAGGTTGTTCTAAATAATCAAATAACTGTATTATGTCAAAATAGTGAATGATATACATACATACATAGTATATTATATATGTACTTTATAATTTGTTCTAAAAATGCTATAAACTGACATCGAATGCAACCGTCTTTGTGAGAACTAATTGTCTTGCTAAACTGAATTTTTGGAAAACTAAACTGAAGCTAAATTAACGACATTCGGATAGAAAATAAATTATGCAAAAGTAATTTTATACAACTAGGGCACAGTTCATCTTGACGAATTTCATGTTTGATTCTGAATACTTATTTTCTTTTACTTACCCATTGCCATTTCATCTCGGAGCTCCAAGGACCCTGTAATTAAATATAAAAGTAGTCCATTAATCAACGGAATAGCCTATTAAGTTTAATTAGTAGCGTGGAACGGTAGGACTGACTGGAAACGGTGAGTAGGTACTTATTTAGGTGGGTGTAAGTGAAATTATAGAGTGATGAACGTGAGTGTTTTAAAAACCACGTATATAATCAACTGAACGAAGAAAACCATTCTATTCTGGGTAATCAGCAAACATTCGGTATCTACTCTATTACGTATTACGGAAATACTTAAAAGACAGAAATACATCACAGATAATTTCTTTCCTTGGATAAAATAACTCAACGTTTCATTTAGCATTAACCATCTACACACTTAAGCATGCAAAACGTGTTCCACTTCCTGGAAGAATGGTATTTAATACTGTCCATGTACTTTCTCCAGCACAATGGGAAGTAACAAGAAATTAAAAGAAAGCCTCTGAGTTTTTCTCCTGGGATTATTTAGTGATAATAAGCGTACACGGGTTGATGATAGAATTCTCACTTTCTTTTGTTATTCCCTTTCGTTTAATCCATAAACAAAGAAAGCAGAAACATGTTATTTTCTCATCCACTACTCATCATCGTCTTTCATATTTATACGTCTTTATATTTCGTCTTTTAAATTTACCGAAAGTGTTTATGTTTTTTGTTATTGCTACACATTGTACTCTCGTTTCGATTTATTTCTTATTTTAAAAAATCCATTTATTTAGTCGGTTGTAGTTTTAGGCTACGCAAAACCTTCTTTTCCTGGAAAAGCTTTTTACGCCTTTAACGCTTCGATTCATTTTTGAAACAATACACTTCTAAGAATACAATATTCCTTTCTTTTCTCCGTTACTTAACATTCTAAGCATTAACAAAATTGTTATTAATGAAGTAGGTATCTACGTGTACACCTACGTATCCTGGTTGATGCATACAGATCAACGTTGTATTCGACCGTACCACTCGTATTGCTTTCTTCTCATGAAGAGTCCCTCTAGTAGAAACCGTAGCAAAACATAATAAATCTACGTTCGACTAAGCCTGGGATTAATTAATTTACTAATTACATTCTGAAAGAAGAAAAGACCTAAAGCATATTAACCGTACTGAAGTTCTTTGTTGGTATTAAGGTATCGTTATCATTATCACATCACAAAATGTAAGGGTTGTTTTTTCATGTTTTTTATTACATAAATAGAATTCATACGTCAATTTCAACAGTCAAAGTCCCACCGAACAACATAAATCAATGATGCTCTGAAAAGTGTCTCAATAATTTTTAGGACTTACCAGGCTCATACAATTTGGTTCGTCTTTTCACGTAATTTGCGTTTGGTATCGTTAGTTCGCATTCGTACACTGAAGCTAGTGATGAAAGATTAGCATCTTCAATTATTTTATATGCACTCACGTCATAGGCACCTCTGATGAGTTTGGTTGTTACTATTAAATCGTCCACCCTGTAACATTCCACATACAAAAAAAATATGTTAAGACTACTATTACCGAAAAAACACTGTATAGAATTATTATTTTAATGCTTTCTGAAACCTTCATAAGCAGTTTAATTACGCTAATTGAGTATGATATTTATCATAGGTTGTAATGATGGAGCAACAAATCATTAGAATTAAGTTGACGGGTGTGCTTTTATAAAACTGTCCAATGAAATGAGCCACATACATAAAAAGTACTGTCAATATGCCCATAATTCATGTTTCTCATGAAAGACAAAAGAGTAAGAGAGATTTACTCTGCCATTGTAGACGGTAGACGTTGCCTTTCGATTTAACTCTTACGTCAGACTAGTCTAGTCTTGTCCCCATCCTCCAATTTATGTAAAATACGATCCAATCCAAATCAACTTTTACGTTATGGAAGATTGCATGCTCCATTCGGTTTTATTTCATTTCGATATTGCTGCTCAAATGGTTATTGGCTAGCCTTGAATTGTCAAAATTGGTTGGAAGAGCAGCAGCAAAGTTGTTTAGGAGTAAGTGCTTTCTCCTGTCGATGATGGATAAAATGCGGAGTTTATGTGGATGACTAAGTATAAGTAAGAAGGAAATTTGTGGGGAACATCCAAGTTTCCTTTTACTTTTTATTCCTTTTTATAACCTTTATCAAATAAGTATATATGTAAGTGATAAGAAAAGATACAACTAGCGGATATTTTGAAAAATCAAAACCGAAATTTCAAACGGAATGTAAGAGTTCAAAGCAGTTTCATGCAGGATTAAAAGAATGTGATGATTTGAATCAGTATGTTTTAAGTCATATGACTATTTTTATTGGTATTAAATGTGAATGTATGTTACTGCGGTGTGACAGCCACAACTGATAGGCATAATGAAAGTCTCTTCTTATACATGCTTCTTTTCAAATGTTCTTAAAATGCAACAAAAGAAATACAAAAAAAGACACGACCTTTCATGGGGAAATGTTTTTAATTTTAGTATCCATTGTAAATATTCTAGCAAAGCAAAACACAACGTTTCATGTTTGTCACATTACATCCCATTACACTACGTAATATTGCATGCCTTTTCAGAATAAAAAAACTAGAAACCGAAGACAATCTGTCCCAAAAGAGGGCCTTACTGAAAATGACTTTGGTTTCAACATTTTCTGTGCCATCACATTACCATTGCAAACTTGCACATATTCCAATATGGTTTTTGACTTGTTCTGTCAGTCTCTACAACTACTACAGCCGCCGCCAACCTCATCCAGCCGGAACAACAATACCCGGACAGCTCATCTAAAGAGCCGGTAGAAGTGAAAAGGGGACAAAACAACAGAACAGCAGCAGCCGCCATCGCGCCACAATGGAGGAAGAGGGGGAAAGGTTCTCGCTCAAGTAAAGTGCAGGAAGACGTCGAAGAAGAAAAGTTGATGAAAAGTCTTGCAGTATTTCAAATGAAAGAAAACTTTTTTATTCTTCTTATTTTTTTGGTGAAGGAACTGACTGAGGAAGGGATAGACAGAAAGATTTCAAAATAAAATGGTTCATAAGAATATTATGTCGTTGGAAAAAATAAAAGAAAGAAGAGAACTGTGTAAGTACGGAAGAATTAGAAAAGAGCTATGAGTGAAGCAGAAAAAAGATCGACGGTCTTCTTATGTTTAGTTTGATAAAACCTCGAGAATTATTTAAGGCAGGATGATGAACAGCTAGAGAAAGTGAATCGACTGAGGGAAGCCAAAGAATAAAAGAGCTACTTTCGATGATATTACGTAGGCATGCTGTGGTGGGAATGAAACTGCAAGAAAATTTGCCCAAAAAGTATTTCCTGCCTTTTCTATTCTTCTTTTTACTTTGTTATTAAACTAGTCGACATTATTGGTATTTGGGGATGGAATAGTAGTGGATGTGGATGATTGTTAAAAATTCAACTCCAGGAGTAAAGAAACAAAGTTTCCGAAATATCGAACAGCTTTGAAATTTTCAGTGTTGACTTAGCTTTAGCTTACTTTAAGAAAGAGTGTGTTATTTGAAATTTCTTTTGTCACATCATTTTGTAAAAGACAGGGATAAAAATTATTATTTTCGGATCCATCTTTTTCACAGAAAGCACACTAGGGAGAACTATTTATACTTTCAAGATTTACTGCTACGGCTACAAAATGATGAGCTGGGATGGTAGGGAAAGGGAATGCATAATTTCTCCAAAGACAATTTTGACAACTTTGTGAATTTTCTTATTCTTATATATTCTACACAATACCATGTTCGTAGTTCGTACATCGTTTCTTTTCATTTCCCATCTTCTTGTAATAATGGTAATACACAATATTAGATCATTTTAAAACCATCAAATTATATTGTGATATTGCACCCCCTTTTTCCTGCCTCATTACTTTCGTCCTTGGTGAAAAGCTAAATCCTGCATTACATTGAAAACGAGCCAGTTGAACGAACAGAAGGAACACCCCACACGGATGTCATCTGTGGAATGAACCAGCAGACTTGTCTGTCTCGACTGCGTTACATTATGAAAATTGGATTACGATTTACAATGATTGAAGAGAAAATTTTGATGTAAGCTTTTATATATGGTTTAATGTAAGTCAAATGTACGCGTAATCTCAAAGAATGGCAGGTGGCCTCGTAACTTTCATCGATTCAACTGTTCTCCTGATCAACAGTTTGTTAGCATTTTCTAACCATAATAGGTTCCATTTGTACAGAAGAGGAGGATTTATTGAAACGAAATGTTCTGAAATATATAAAGAATGGTAAGAAAAAAATTGGCAATTTACACTTACATCTGATCTTCTCGAAATAGCATCAATCTTGGTTCCGGATACACATTGGTTGCCCAACAGGAAACATTAACGCGGCCATCCCTACGATTCTCCGACACATGGATTCCCATGTCCTTCTCAGGTGCTGAAATAAAACCACAAATTTGTTTTGTTACATTTAGGATGAAATTTGATGATATTCCGTCGCAGCCTGAATAACACCAAAACTTTATCCACAAAAGTTAATTAATATTTTATAGCATTTACGTGTCACGAATACCCGAAAAGTGCTCATACAACTCATAAAGACATCCAAAAGTGTCAAATAAAGATTAAATGCGCAAAAACTTGTTGTAAACTTAATAGTAACGAATAAACCCCGTAAAACTTTTAAATAGGATTCTCGAAAAAACAAAATGTTCATTTAAATATGTCTGGCTGAAATTACGTCATGTTTGGGATCGATTACGTAATGTTTGGGGTCGATTACGTAATGTTTGGG
>JAQFZG010001146.1:0-23398 GCA_034695465.1 Entomobrya nicoleti | reverse complement strand
CGTTTACTTGCGTTGTATGCTTTCATATAGCTTACTGACCTACTACACTGCTTTGTTCGTTGTGTTATTAGTTATTATATAAACACACGAACTTTATTAGGTGAGACAATTTAATTCAATTTCAATCAATTTTGTTTATTGACAGTAAATAAATCCACTTCATTATTGTTACAATAGAACGAAAGATAAACTGTACTATAAACTACTTTTTGCTGAGTCATAACACACGGTATGTACAATGTACAGAAACAAAGTATGTTAAGGTAACGTTTTTGCCGTGGACGTATAATATTACGTGGATTGAGTTCAGATAAAATTAAATATGGTATCAGTGAGTTCTTGTGTAACTATTTTAAATTAAATGGGGGTTTATCCAACAGCAGAACTCCAATAATAAAGGAAAATGCTTCATTTTGAGTTTTTGCATAAAATATTTCAGTTTTGATATATTTTTCTACTTTCTTCCACTCTTCGGGCTATCAGGGTTTATCAGGGTGGTGCCTGTTGCCTGTCGTGAAACATTTGGAATTTGGAAGTGCTGTTGCCAGGTTGTCGGTGTACGATTGCAAGAGCTATAGTTATTTCTCGAAGTGCAGAAAATTGAAAAGACCATCTAAACTAAATTACTGTTGATGGTTAACAAACTGTCGGTACATTGTTCCCTTAACAACCTTAAGCATTACAGTTAATTGAAATACGTTTTTTTCTTATTATTGATCTTAACAATTACATGATTTGGATGGGTTAAAAGGTTTAAAGATGCGATTTGCTAAAAAACGCTTTTGAAGTAAAATACATGTTCGATATAAATCACAAATATTAAATTAATTAGACACATGCAATTAGTCTTTTTACCCAAACATACTTGTTCATTCTAGTTTGGGTTTATTATGGAATTTAGGGGGTTGAATAGATGATTATGATTAATAAAACTACTAATGTAATGACTAATGACTCATAAGGCAAATACTGATAATACAATGCTGCAATTACAATATCGGTTAATGGTTCGTATGGTACGCTTAAAGTATTTTCTTCTCGTACTCATTACCAATTTCAATACGCATTTATTTTATACCTATTTTTTATTTCATTATTAGTTTTTCTTTTGTCTTTATTTTTTACACAGTTTTAATCTCGATCAACGGTTGGTGCTACTTGATAAACGAAGACACTTTTTCATCGATAGTCTATAATAGATTGTTCACCAACCAGCATGAGTCGATTATATGTTAGCACGTTGAGGTGGCTCAAAGCCCGTTTGTTGTCGCTGCCACTGGAGGTCAGTTAAGTTGACTTAAAATATAGACGTTTTCTATTATTTTTTTTAAAAGCTTTCTCTGCTAAACTAAACCATCTTGCAATTCGCAATGTTATTGCAATCCTTCCTAACTAACAAAAACACCCTTTGAATATTTATTAAATGTATGCAATGTTTTGAAGTGAACCAAACTAATGAATAAATTCTCTGAGTAATTGTTTTGTCATTTCATGTCTACACGAAAATTCCTTGGCATATAATAAATATTTATATATTTTTATGATAACATCTAGAAAACGGACCAAAGTTTATTGGCACAGTTTTTCTATGCGGATAAGGACTTGAATGCTGTGGCTGCTGAGCTCGATTCCTTTGATGGTAGAAAAGATCCAGACCGGTGTACTGCTTTGGTCAATCATTTACGACAATGTCAAGACAAGGTAAATAGCTTAATAACATGTCGCAGTGGGGAATGCATAACAACAAAAAAAGCAATTTTCTAACATTAATGTTGTTTTGTGTGAAGGTTCTCAATATATGCCAAATGATAATGGATGAGATGATTCCGGATGAAAGAGCTCCGAGAGATTTTCGTGCCAAATTCCCTGACGATGTCCTTCAAGAAAATTTGGCTGGACAGCTTTGGTTTGGAGCAGAGGTAAGAAAAAGTCAATATAATGAAATACAATCATAATATGTACAGCGGAAAAGGATTTTTAAAAATACTGTTATTTCATTTGTTGTGGATTTACAGTGCCTGGCAGCTGGATCAAGTATTCTAAACAGGGAACTGGAATCAGCAGCCATGAGACCGCTAGCAAAAGCTCTGACTAAAAGCCTCGAAAATGTCAGAAATCTTCTGAGGGAGCAATGCTTTCGGAGCCCGCCTGAGTTCACAGAAAAGATTTGTGAATCCCTGAAAATTCTGGACAGATTGTTTGCTGAGTTTGAGCTCTCCTACGTGTCTGCGATGGTACCAGTGAAAACGGTTCGTGAATACGAAGCGCAACAAGCCATCACAGTCCTGTTTTCAGAGACATTGCAGAGGTAAAACGCAATTTCCGTGTATTGAACTATCACATTGAATACGAAATACTTAAACTTTACATCAAAACATTTTTTTTGTGGAATTTACAGGGCTTTACTTCTAGGTCTCCTGAGTCAAGATCAAGTGGATAGTTGTGATCCTGCATTAATGTTCACTATCCCTCGTCTGGCGATTGTTGCTGGTCTGCTAATATTTCCTGATGGACCGTTGTGTCTCGACCGTGGAGAACTTTCTGACATGTTCCGACCGTTTCGATCTCTGTTAATTAAAATAAGGGAGCTGTTGTGGACGCTGAGTAAATCTGAACTTTCAGCGTTGGAAAGATCCCTGTGCTCGGTTGATGAACCATTTTCAGAAACCTGCGAGCTGGAAGAAACGTCAAATGAACAGGAAACCGACGAAAGTGCTGTTGTCCATCAAAATAACAAAAATTCCACTTCCACTGCTGTCTCTGTCTGTGGAAGCTCGGCCGGCAGAAATCAGCACAACACTACTGCTAGCAGCCAAAACCAGCCTCAACATCCCCATTTCCATCACTATCACCACCTTCATCATCATCATCACCATGGTGGATCGCAGGAGCTGTCTGAGAATGAGATTGAGGTTCCCTTAGCCCAGTCCATTCAGGATTACCTAGACCAACTCTACAAAGGATTCCCTCAATGCAAGGATTTTATTTCTGAACTGTGTCAAAGTGCCGTTAGTGCCAATGCTAGTAATATTAGTAGTCAAGGGACTTCAACAACAGTGCCTGACGGTGCTGCTTCCACGTCTGACAATAATCATTCCGTAATGTACTCACAATCCCTTGTCGATAACATCTCATGCCCTAGTAAGTTATTTACAACATTATAACTATGTTTAATGCTAGCATTTAACATAACTTGTATAATTACAATGTAATTAAATAAATGTGAATTATTTGCAGCAACCTATTCCCAGTCCTCGTCTTATGTTGAAAGTGACTCCAACATTGACGTGACTTATCAGCAACTATTTTCCAGTGCCATGGAGCAATTAAATAATTCAAATAAATTTAATGCGAACGACGAGGAGATTAGCAATCATGTAGAGTCATTAAATTCCGATTGTTGTGAACAAACATTAACTAGAAGTAGCTCGTCTGCTTCATCCTCGAGTGCTGGTTGTGTATTTGAGGGATCAGAGATTCTAGGCGAGGATCCTTCCACAAGTAGTCCGAGTACACACCGGCACCCTTGCGGAGTTCCATCTACCATGGCTAGTGACCAAACAAATTGGGCTGAGTACCTTACATTGGGAGTCGGTGAATACAATAACTGTTCCCATGATGATAGCGGGTTTAGAACTGAGACTGATGAGAGTTTATGTAGGACGGTTAGCAGCTGTGATTTAGATTTCCAGGAAGCAGGCCCCGCTCCCGCTCCGAGGAGACCGCAAGATTTAAACACGGATCCAAAACCAACCCACGCTAAAAACAGTACGACCAGTGTCACCACTTTACCTGAGGATAATACCAGTCAAGCTGAAACACCTACTGAAGTTTCAGCCAGTTCTTCAGAAGAAGAAAGTAAAAAGATCTCTCAGGGACCTGTTGTTTTGGTTGAAAACCTTGATACCCCATCATCAACCTCGTCTTGTGATGAAGCCATTATTGCCAACGGCCAGTGTTCCAGCACGTCGCATAGTTGCAGTTCTAGCCGGGACTCAGGTTTGAGCAGTATGGCAGAGCTGGATACATCATCATCCACCGCTTGCCAGAGCAAAAATTCTTCAACAAGCACAGAGATAAAGTCTGAAAAACCTTCTGCTGAGTCCAGTGTCGCTGCCTGTTGTTCTTCAGATGCTGACAAAATTGCTAGGGCAGTAGACGTGACCAATAGATCCATGAACATGAACCCTATCAAGGAAGGCAAAAATCATCTCAGCACTCCTGTACGAAGCATTCCATGTGCAATCGGTAGAGTTTTGGAGCGCGATGCCTTGGCGATTCCATCTGGCAGTGTGATGAGCAGATTACGACCTCCCATTCCTGCACCGGGATGTCCAACCTCTCAGCAATTTTCTATTTGCTCGGGAAGCTGTTGCAATAGCGAGTGCAGTGCTTCCTTAGGGTAAGCTTGACAATAAACAATATTAAAATAATTTTCTAAGCTGTTATTTGAATGAAATATAAAATTATAGCAACTGTATTTACAGAGGTGAAAGCACGTGTGAAACATCTTCATTCGACTCAGAATGTCAGGATGACATCGAGATTGCACTGGCAATGCAGGCAGCAGAAATAGCGTCGAGAAATGAAGTTCGTGCTAGATTCAAGTAAGTACTCCATTCCCAATTCAATATTCTTATGTTATGTGTTAATACATTAATATACGGTATGATTAATGATACAATTTCGTTTGTTACAGGAACAGTGCTGACTTGGTTCATCGGCTTTTCATCTGCATTTCTGGAGTCGCCGATCAGCTTCAAACGAATTATGCTGCTGACTTGCGGTCAACCTTGAAGTGCGTATTTGCAATGAATGCAACCCCTTCTGATATCGAAGAGGATGAAGAAGCTAGTCTGGATGGTATGGGAAGTGGTAGCTGTGGGGAAAACAGTGGTACGGAGGTCACACCCGAGCCCTCATTGAATGATGAGCAAATTGCGGCTATTGTTGAAAGTCAACATGGCCATCATAGCCAGCAGTTACCAGAAAATCAAATTTCAGCCGACGTAATTGCCCCTCCCAAATGGGTTCCTGATGAACTTGCACCACAGTGCATGGCTTGTTCAGCCACTTTTACTGTCTTGCGAAGACGACATCACTGCAGGAATTGTGGAAAGGTATAATTCAACATTTGTAATGAACAATTAAACTATAAATTGGCTCATCTAATAACTTTGTTTTATATCTATTTTAGGTTTTCTGTGGTAAATGCAGTGGCAATACAGTTCCTCTGCCAAGATACGGCCACGACAAGCCCGTTCGTGTTTGCAATCGTTGCTTCATGTATAGTGTAACACCATTTACTCTTCCGGCTTCAGAAACATAAAAATGCGTCCATACTACAAAAATCTTATTTTTACTTTATTTTCCATATTTTCTACACTTCTGGGTTTCAGAGATTTTACGTATTTGCATATGTCTTCGAGTACTAAACTAATAATTATTGTGAATTAAGACAATTGTTCTGAAGCATTTCACTTTAATGCTGTGCTGTGTGAAGTAGTTGATGTAAGCACCACAAACCGAGGCTGATTAGGCGTTCGTAGCAGAGTTTCATTATGTGGTTGAGTTTTTAGTTATCAGTTTTTCGCCGAGATTCATTCAATATTTAAAACTGTTACTGATCGGGGGAATCCAATACAGTTTAATCATTTTTTCTATTTTCAATCATTAATAGTTTGTTTGAGAATACGATGTAGTGGATTTCGTAGAATTATAGCTAATATGAACTCAAGCGCATACACCCGTTGTCGCTGATCCTTAACAAAGCTCTAGATATAATTACGATGTTGTTAGTTAATGGAAGCATAAATACTACATAATATGCATAAATATATTACGCCGTCTTGTATTTTGAGACCGCTAATCCTTGGTGTGATTTTGCTGGTTAATATTGAATAATATTATGAATACTTATGTTTAGGAATTAAAAGCATAAAAATCCGCGAACAATTATATAACTAAAACATTCTATAAAAAGAGGAAAGTCAATATAAAATACATACTTAATAATACAATATATACATATGTGTCTATCTACACACGTAACGAAAGCATAATTAAAATTACTGTTCGTTCGTAGCTACTATGTCGATCATCGAACATTGGTCACTTCGTTTGTGTCAAATGTAAAATTATTAATTTGTAGTTATAATGATGCTATTTCAAATATTCTATTAAAGTACTGACTGTTTCGCCGACGATGAAATTGTTTTTGTGATGAATTAGCAAGTAAAATTGTTAATGCTTAGATGTAATGTAACTCGTAATCAAGTTAAATCAGAGTCGAAATATGGTATATTTTACTGAATAGAGCATTTAAGGTTAAAGATATCATTTCCCCTCATGTAATTCTTTCATTTTGATTTAACAAATCAAACGAGAGGTAAGATTTGAAGTTTTCAACTTTCAGTTGGGCGTTGTGGAATTTTTTTAATCCCTTGAAACAATAATTGTTATATGCATCTCAACTTTATAATTAATATCACGATTAACTAAAGCTGGTTTAAGCTGTTTATTATTAAAATACACGATTAAAACAGTTTACCAGAACTTAAAGAGGGCCTAGTCCAAAGGAGAATTTTTAATTGCAAAAAATATGTTATATACCACATTAATATATTATTATACAAAGCATAATATTAATCTGTCAAAATGTTATTGTCAACGTGTATAAAACTACATATGCGAAAATACTGGATTTTTTTTATTTACAATTAGTTGCAAAAAACAAAACGATAAACAGAAAACATGTTTTATGATTATTATTTACAATAACGATTTCGACTTGGAATTAGATATTTAAATATATGTAGTATACTATATAAATATATTATATCATTAATTCTTAATGTTGATGTACTTTTTTTCGGTTAAATATTGTTGGCATTAATAAAGTGCATTAATTGTAAGAAGAGAGTATAATTATTGAATCGTATGTGTATATGTACTATATTGACTTTAAATAATTACATTTTGTCGTACTATATATTATTAAACGAGATAAGTTTCACTTATGATGATGATGATATACATTCGGTGGCGTACCTTAATTACCTTTAGTATATTATGCAATATATTATACTTAATACTTATTAAGTGACGAAATATCTGCTGATAAAAACTCTTTGTACCGTTCATTCGTGCTATCAAACACGTGAAAATAAAAGTTGAAAAAAAGACTAAACACTTCGACGATTTTTTTTCATTATCCATTTATGGCTCACAACTGGTTCCTTATTGAGGCACCTTTTCTCCATTAACTTGCATCTTCATAATGTACCCATCTTCTACCTACAAGAACCCTTTAATGCATGTCTTTCCCTTATCGTACGTCTGTGACCGAAACTTAAAATAGGCTCAGTTTTGGCCTTAAAATATTTATAGCTCAATATTGTTCTCAAGTTTACTAGTCTGTTGCCTTCTCATATCTAGAAAAAGGGTTAAATCATTCGTGTACACTCACAAGAGCTTTGCTTGCTGCTTAATTTTTGTCACAATTTGAATTAATAATGTGCGAGTTGACATCCGCATCCTGCAATGCATACATAATCATAAATATGCTTAAATACCTGAACACACAAAAATGGTTTGGTTTTCGATATGAACAATAAGCACAGTACTGTTGCTGTTTGCTTGCTTCTATTATTATTGTGAACTTTTAATCATAATAAATAATTTATGTTAATAGGTATGCCTGTCATTGTACATCTTTGTATCGGAGAATTATTTTGGTGTGACATTATAGGGCTTTACCTTCACCTTCGCCTTCTACATTCACCATTTCAGGTACAGCAGTCAGTCTAATGTTTTGAATATAACAGGTGCAGACAAACGATGATTCAAACAACTGATTTAATATATGTACATTATTAATGTACGCACTTTACGCATCACTTTACTTGCAACATACGTATAGCACGATGGCTTCCGCAAACTAACGGAATTTTTACTCAAATGATGCTGTTTAAAAAGATCACTCATGCAGTCTTCATATCTTGTCATGTGGCACATAAAGTGTGTTCTCCCCACTCCATTCTTCAAGCTTCTCTGTAAATAATTTTCTAGAAAGCACAGACATCATTTTTGTTGTAATACATGAAGCTTTTTTTATAATTTGGGAATTAGTTTAATTGAATTTGAAGTTAAAATGAAAATAGTAACGCAAACATGTTTACTCTTCCAATTAGCTGTAGTAATTTTCAATATTCCATCCAGTTTGCAGACACCACATTGCTACGTTTCCAAAGTTAGCAGAACCTCCGATGAGCCTCTTTGTGGACCTAGTTACTTTATCTTTCCAGAAACTTGGAATGAGTCATCAGACGACACTAAGTTGATGGTAGATGCTTCCAAGGGGCAGAATGAAACAAGTGTTGAGGATTTCACACTATGTTGTCCAGTTGCACCTGACAAAGTTAGAGGTAAGTTGACTAACAATTGATAATTGATATATTTATTTTGTAATGACGAAATTCACAATGAATAACTCATACTTGTAGTTGACGACAAGCAGTTCTGGTGGCCCAATGAAATTCATCGTGGACTCAGTCGAGCTATCTTGAATTGTCATCCTTCTAGCATTCCCGGAATTGAAACCATTAAATTCCTCTACTATACAAAGTAACTAAAGCTTATCTTGTATTTTAAAAGTTTTCCTGTTTAAGAAATATAATAATTGGTGATTACTTCTTAATTATTTTTCAGTAACAATGACGATCCAGATGACTTTACTGAAATTCTTACCGGAAGTAAAAAGTCCATTCGAGTGTCCCGATTCGTCAAAGATGCTCCCCTGAAAATTATCATTCATGGCTTTATGTCAAGTCCATTTGTAGGTCCTGCTAGATCCCTCCGCCAAGGTACTTTTAAGACCACTTGTTCAAAATTTCGAAATATTACTCATGAAAGTTTTCAATTTTTTCAACAACCTTTTTATGATTTTCAAATCTTCACAGCCTATGCCAAACTACCGTATGCCGTTAACATAATTGCTGTTCACTGGGAGGCTTTGGCTAATCTTGTCACCGCCAGTGACTCCATTTGCTATAACATTGCTTCCCAAAGTACAAAACTGGTTGGAAAAAGGACAGCAGAACTCATTGAATTTTTAGTTGGGGAGGAAATGGCAACGATAGAAAATGTTCACGTATTGGGTCATAGCCTTGGAGCCCATTGCGCTGGATTCACTGGAAAGTTTGTAACTATTGGAAAGGTAGGTCGGATCACAGGTGAGTTGCTATAAGCATACTTTCAAATCAAACTTTCAACATAAATTGTTTTTAAAATACATGAAATACATTATGGATTCTGACTTGTAAAGCCTTTGACCCTGCACGCCCGAATTTCGACAAGGTGACCGAATCTGAGAGAATTCATCACACAGACGCGGAATTCGTCGATGTAATACATACAGCGACAAAAGACTGGAGACTTCTTGGTTTAGTAACATTAGGATTTATTCCATTTCCTGTTGGTCTCCGAGTTCCTGTTGGTCATGCTGACTTTTATCCCAATTACGGATCACATCAGCCTGGCTGCAATGTCGCCAAGCCGACCATTCCTGTTTTGTGCAGCCATGCGAGAAGCTATATTTACTATGCTGAGAGCATTGGCTACTTTGAAGGCTTACACGAATTTGTCGCCAGGGAATGCGTGGATCACGCTGAAATAGAGGCTGGGCTATGCACAGGAAACGCAACTGTTGTAATGGGCGAATACACTCCAAGATTTAATGAAACAAGAAAAATGTATTTTCTGCTGACCAACAAAAACTCGCCGTATGCTATATTGGATCTGGCCCCTTAAAATATAGCATATCGAGTTTTAAATCAACAATGTAACGTCTTAGAAAATGTACCACAAATAAGTACACATTCATTAATTAGGGCGAAGGATAATTTTTTTTACTTTGACAGTGGTACTTTTGATTATGTTTGATTATGTGGATTCAGTGTTTGGTTAGCAAACCGTATTTATAACTAATTATTATTAATATATACAATATATAGTTTAAAGCTAATGATGGACACCTTAACATTTCAAATAAAAGAAATAATTTTGACCGTATTATCATATCATTTCATCATTTACACATCACTTCATTTTTAGCACTAAATACTATTAAATATTAGGTAGATGCTCAATTAATGGCGTCGTTTGAATGTTCTTTGTTCCTTTTTCTGGCTATGCCCGGTAGCTGTTAGTCAAACCAACACATCTTTCATCTTAGCTTTGCCACTTTGCCAGTCAGTCAAGTAGACACACAAACAAGCAAGCATTCGAGTCAACTCAGTCAACTGAACACATGTACAATGTAATGTAGAAGCCAGAACCACATGTAAAAAACAAAACCTGAGGCCGAAAAAAGCAGAAAGGAGAAGTCGGTGGTGGGAATAATAATGTGTGTATACTGTGTACTGTGTATGATATAACAATGCACATTGAGTAGCATATAAACTCAAAGTTCTAAATTTTGTAATTTCCAATACAAATTGTAACCTGTTTATGTATTCTGGACCACAATACATAAACGGGTTACAATGTGGGTGGTAGAAAACAGAGATTTTTGCTTTTTGAGACTCACTCTTGTTTAGTCTTCGGCTTCGTCGTGTCGTGATAATAACAACGAAGCAAAAGAGAAAAATAGGTCTTGTTCTAAGATAAAAAGCACGTGTTTTTCGCCTTTTGTCATTTATTGCCTGTTACAGTAATTCTTTGGAATTTAGACGGCGTTATCAGTTAATTGAAGTACTTATTTTGACGTGGTAAGTTGAATATTTATTTCCATTTTACTCATAATCACAGACATTACAGTGTTTATGTACTCAAATTAAACTGTTTAACATTAATTTTAACCGCAATCATGAGTTAGGTTTCAGGTTTAACACAAACAAGTTATGTTACTAAGGTGCTGGGGTGGACTGAAAGGACCGGGCTATAATCTGTTTATCCCCTCCCATGCATTTTTTTAACTTAGTTTTAGTTCAGTATTGATGAAAGTTGGATTTTGTTTAGTTTGGTAAGGCTCGGTTAGGTTAAAACTATTGAAAGTTGCATTATGTATGGTTAGGTTAGGTTAAAAACCGCTGAAAGTTCGTTTGTGTATGCCAGGTTAGTTAAGGTTAGGTTTAAAATCAAATAAAAAATTAAATATTCTGACCCTCACCAATTGTTCTTTATACTTATACTGACCAGCTAAATATTTTTATTGCGAACCTTTAAGAAATTGTAGAAGTAATGTAACAGTAGCAGCAAAGTCACAGTATCAAAAAAACGACTCTATAGACAGACAGTAACTATTTTTACACTTTCGTAAAAAATGCGAAACAAAAATGCTTTCATGCAACTTAATAAAAATAGGGATTTTTTAAAAGTCATGCAAATGATTGCCCTGGTAGGTTAATTTGTTTTCACATGCTCATTTTCACCTATACATTGTACATGTACTAGTAAAGCATTTTTTATTTATAAAGAAGTAGATGTAGATGTCTTAGTTCAGAATTTTTACACTAATATATGCATAATTCATAATAATAATCTTAATTCTTAATTAATAACTAGTTCTCGAAGCAGAACTACTCCCAAATCGCAGCTTTACTTCGAGGATGGAATGATAACAATAACAAGCAACATGGATAGTAATAAGTTTCCATTTCCTCGTCGGCCTTGGGGTGAGAGGGTAACCCAAAATGCCACCTCATCAACCGTTCAAACCATTTTTAATCGGCAACTTGGTTTTCCCGGCTTTATGAAAAACACTGATAATTTTGGGTGAGTATTCATAATTATACTAAGTGCATACTGAAGAGTTGGCTTCTAGTTGTTATGTATGCATTAAATATATCATTTTTGACCACAAGGAAATACTTATTAATTTATTTGCTGTGAATTCATAGAAATTCTCGGACCGTAAGACCAACACTTCGACAGTTAATTTACCAGCGGCTACCTTCGCTTTCAGACGGACCGGTAGATCCAATTATAATCAAGTTGAAAGATCAAGGAGTCGGCAACGGAAGGATTAACCGTAATCGCATTCCTAGCACATGGGTTAAGATCCTTACTGCACGTTCCGAAAAAGTAATTACATTATTTCTAAACATCTGCGTACCAATATTTGGGAAATAATATTAATCGTTTAATGTTTTTTTATGTTTTTTTAAAGATACTATTGGTAGGAGATTATCTTCGACAAACCATGCCTGAGTCTAGTACCGATGATGTAAATCGTACAAACTTGATGTACTCCAATTGCTTTTATAAACTACAGAACGACGCCAGTTTGGGTTTTAAGGTAAGTATATGAATGAAAATTACCCTTTTCAAACTGCTTGCATGTAACTTAAAAAGGGTTTGAATTTAAAGTCGGTAAACTAATTAAACTATGTAACAGCGTTTTAGTTGCCCGCCCTCGATGGGTTACGTTCTACTGGGGGAATTCGTAAACATTCGATATTTGGAAACCAATGAGAGTGGATTACTGTATGCAACATTGACAGCCGAAGGAATCATTCGGTTCTATGACTTATCTCATCACAACAAACTCAAGTCCCCTCGAATTATTAAACTTCCACGGCCATTTAATGAGAGCCTAAGATGTACTGATCTGTATGTGGACTACCATCATTCAAACTTGTTCGTGTTGGGCACACTGAGTGGCACGGCCAAGCAAATCTTTAAAATCTCGTACCCATCTTTAGAAGTTGAGTCGAAAAAACTTACCGTTAATCATGCTAAGGTGTGGGACTTTATTTCTAAAATGTGTTAAACTGGTGAACTCAAATGGATGGATAAATAATTAATAACTGTCTACTTTGTTTTAATGATTTACAGCTTGGTCCATCAGTTAAAATGGTGATAGAGCAGTCAGTCGTACTAGTAACTACCAATTCTGAAGCATATTTAGGAAATATTAATGACTATTTCCAACCTGGTCAACCGGTATACAAGCTTTTCTTAGTGCCATTATTCTAGTTAGGATTTAACTATTTATAAATTAGACGTTTATTTATTCATTTGTAGGATGTTTTGGAAATTCCAATTTTACCTAATTTGGGTACATTGATAAAGACGACTGATCACTATTTTTCCATGATGGACACTATCTGGCCTCCGGTTTCGATCACCATGTCAAAAGTTGAAGATCGTACGTCCAGATTTAACGTAAGAGTTTATTTTGAAATTGCATTAACAATCACATGCCAATATTTTACTTGTCGTATATATTGCATAATGGAAATATTTTTGTAGTTCACTAGTGTTAATGATGGCCGAGTAATTTGGTCCAAGACATTTGGCATGTTTGATTACTGTACTTTTAATCCTGTCACGACTGAGTATTGTCTTGTTTTACACAAATTTAACGACACGTGGAGGTAATGCATGCATCATGTTAATAATTGTTTATGTCGAATACAAAGTTTCCGTTGATTTAATGCTGTTTGTCGTATTTTTATAGTATTCTTCAAGTGAATAAGGATTCTGCCGACCCTCCTACTTACCAATTAATAGAAGACACTGAACACGATCTTTTGAAGACTTCTCTGGAAAGCACTATTGCATCTCATCGAACGTCTACTCGACCTATGAGAAAATGCACCCTAGAAAAAATGGAAAATGATCGACTAAAACCACAGAATCGAAATAGATTAATAGCAATAGACTATTGCGATACGTTGGATTTAATTGGGGTATGCATCTTAGAAGAAGGTGTAATGGTGGTTTCCTTGTACGACTCCCGGACTCATAAACTATTCAAACGATTAGCCAGTTTAAAAATACGGGAATTTGGAAGCAGGCGGCGTAATATGCCGGATGATAATGCCATGATTTTTAATCAAATGGCAATTGATTTCGAGCTGGACTCAGAAATAATATTCATTACAATTGAGTATTTGGATAAAAAAGAGTACTATTGCCTTAATCTTTTAGGCGACGACACTTCTTTCACATTATAAAAGACTGATTTGCTCGGTATTAATTTTCCGAGTCGTGATATTATACTACTACTTTGTGAATTTTTAATCATTTTTGTATTCACATGATTGTTGTGTAATATTTTTTATGATAATATTATTGGATGTCCCATTTCGTAGGCTAATAGCTTTATACTTATTCTCATGAATCATGAAATCAACGATTTGTTCCTATCAAGAATACCATGCGAGTTGGATTAAATTGAATAATCGAGGTATACGCTTATTTTGTAAGGATTTTGCTATGAAAATTTAGCACCAGTTTAAGATAGTTAGAATTAGGTTTTTTCAGGCAATTTTTTAAGTGTTCTATAATTAAGTTCTGTAATGACATAGATATACATAATTGTGAGAGAAACATTGTTAATTAATGTGATATATATCCGTTAATGTTTTTGTTTTACGTTAGTATGAGTTTTATTAATTAGTATGACATTACCTTGAAACTCGAGAGTACAAAACACGGAAAAATGTAAACTTTTTATACCACGTGTATTATCATTGACAAACGGTTACTTTTTGCTGCCAAGTTTTACCAGATGTAATTACTATATAAATATAAGCAAGTATCAAAACAAGTCCTTATAATGTAATAAAAATATATATATTTATGTGTTACAAATGCCAGTTAGAGTCGTAGCTAATTTTATTCTGAAATAGTTTGCTGTGGCTAGTGTAGGTATAGTTTCACAACAATATTTATAAATTAATCTGTATTAGTTTTAAAAGAAAGTCTTTAATAAATGAGGTTATATTTTGTGAACTGACATCGTCATTAGTCATTTGAAACTTGATCTGAGGGTATCACGGAAATCTTCACGATTTCGTTACTTTTTTTTATTATGATCATCCATGAGGATTAAGTCTAGTCAACTGTAAGTTATTTTGTTTCCTTCGCTTTTCTTATCCGCTGGTAAACCACTCATCACTGAGTATTTATTGAACACCATGTTATCCTTAGAAACATAGTTGATATTAGTGACTCCCTTAATCCCATTATCGCCCTCTTTAATATTTGCATAATCACCGTACTTAAGTACGACTTCGTCTGATGATTTTATCTTCGTTGAAAAGGAATTCCCACATGAACTACTCACGTCTATTATGTCTGTTGGGGGGTGTTTGATTTGCAGGTTCAGTTGATTTTTATATTCGTGCAACTCCATTTCTTCTCCTGTCTCTTCAGGAGGAATTGACAAATTCAAAATTCCGTACGTAGGATTTTGTGCTTCTAATCTTGGCTGATGAATAAAATGACTTGAGTAAGAGGATTCATACTTGGGTGAGCTTGGAGACCGCTCCAGAAAATTGGGAGATAATGGCAATACCGGAGGTGAATCTATCATTAAATAACCAGATAAATCAAGCTCCTTCGTGTTGGGTACATTTTCATAGTTTCCCTTCATCTTCATAGCATTTTCGTTGTTCGGTTTGTACTCAGCTTTTCCCATTGCTGACAAGTAGTCTGGTTGACCTTTCATAATGTACTCTTGGTTATTTCTTATGTAGGGTTTATTAAGGTCCATGTAATGTTTACGTAGTCTTTCATCTAGCATGTCACCTATTTTTTCGGCCAACGCAGAGAAAGTTGGCCGTTCTGTGGGTTCTTGGTTCCAACATTCCAACATAATGTTATACATGCTGCATGGAGCTAGCTTTGGTTTTTCCATTCTATATCCATCACTAATGAGTTCAAAAAATTTAGCATCCGCTTCCATGCCTGCAAGATAATAAAAAATTATATAAAAAAGTAGTTTATTATATATAGAAGTTCAATTTCTCAGATATAAAACATTCATCCTGTAAAATTTATGTATGATATTAATCTTCTAAATGCAAAATAAATTTTATAAATATAACGCATATTCAAGATTACGTACCTGGATAGGGAGTTTGTCCGAGTGTGAACAGCTCCCAGAGAACTATTCCAAATGACCAACAGTCTGACTGTGTAGAGAAGATCCCAGAGAAAATTGATTCTATTGCCATCCACTTAAGTGGAAGTGGAACCCCCTTTAAGTGAAAGTTACATATTGTAAAAATTAAACACCTACATATAAGCCAAACAAATGCATAAATTGGATTATGCTTTGTTAATTATAAGAGGTCAAAAATACTTTCAACTAAACTTCAGTACGGAAATAAGAAAACTAAGTGCGTACAGAATAAGCAAGCTCGATTCATTTAAGTTGATACTTACGTTTGTATTCTTCTTATATTTGTAATCTTTGTACATCTCTTTAGCCATTCCAAAATCGCATATTTTGACTACCTTGTTTTCATCCAACAAAACATTTCTTGCTGCCAAATCCCCATGAAGAACCTAGTCAAAAAATATAATTGAAGTGAGATAAGTTTGTTACATATGTATGTATACAACTTCACTTTTTCCTTTTTCCATACTTTTCTGGAGGCTAGATACTCCATTCCTCTTGAAATTTGGAAAGCCCAACAAAGCAAATCTGTTGTTCGCATGGGCTGAACCTCCTGAGCCTGATAATCACCTCTGTAGTGGTCATGACACGAGGTTTCACATGATGTGCTTCGTTTCCTTGTTCCATCAGTAGTAACTGGTTCACTCGACGAATCACCAGTACCAGAAGGCGAGTCCTCCGAACCGTCGAGCTCACTATATACCTGGTGAAAGCTAGTTTCCTGAATAGGTCCACCATAAATCAGTCCTTGCAGGTTTGGTCCATTGAACTCTTTTAAAGTTCTGTATCCATTTTCGTCGTATTTTCTGGAACAACCACTATCCATGAATGTCAATTCAGCGTAGTGAAGTGTCCTTTATATCCGAGTTACATTATTTGCAGCGATTGGGTTGAGATAGAGAAAAATACAAAAGAAAGCTACCATAAATTAAATTATTGCATACATAAATGTCTTGAATAGAGAGGAAAAATATTTACTTGTACAAAAACTAAAAATTAACATTCACCCACAGTTCTAGCGAAAGAACTGTCTTCAACCGAATTCACACTGTTTGTTTGGAATCAAATCCAAATATTAAAATACCGTACGTAAATACCTCAGCGCATGAATCTGATCATTTGTTAGGTCAATGTTGGAGTCCTTTCTTCCTTTGGTGGGATCCAACTGATTAATGAAGGTTCCTTTGTTACGATGCATGTAGCTCAACAAGCTTCCGTATTTGCAGTATTCCACGATGATGAGGAGTTCCTCTGAAAAATGGCATCGCATCAAAAGCCAATCGAATATTGTCAGTAAATATCATAAAATAAATTTGAAGAGAATACTTTCATATTGAACAATAGGTTGCAGTCTAAATCAATACTTTTTTTGGCGAGACTTTTCGTGCACGCTCCGAGCAAATTGACAACGTTAGCATGCTTTCCCGAATGTACCATTATTTTCAACTCGGACATCAATGCTTTAAAATGGCTTTCGTCTGCGTCTGGCTTAACCATTTTCACCGCCACTGTAGTATTTTGTCCTGCATTCAGAATACCAATGGCTTCAGCTTTGACAACGCGACCAAAAGCTCCAGCTCCAAGTTGTATGCCTGTGGTTAATGTGATGTCACCACAATAAATAAAATTGTTCATGTGTGTACATTCTGTTTTAATTAATAAAAAAATATCGATACCTAATTTTAAATGTGCACTGGGAAATTCAAACCGCTTGTCATATGGCAATAGATCAGCTTGGTCGGATACACTTATTTCTGGATTAATTTTGTCAACATCGCCATCATAAAACCCGTTTTCGTTAATTTCTTTCAAGAACCTCTTCATTTTCTATTAAATCAGATTTTAAAACTAGCTTAGTTTAGTTTACTTAGTTTTTAGATAGAAAATAGTTTTGATTCATCCAATTTATTCATTTCTCTACTTACCCCTTGTTTGTATTTGTATCTGGCAAGAATAGTCCCACAAATGATAACAGCCATAAGTAAAGATACGATAATGGCTAGGGCCAAGTTGCTGAATGTTCGAGCACCTTAAGTGCAATGAGTATACAGGTAAGAAGCCTAGTTTCGTTATTTTGTTTATTTTATTATGTAATGTAATTTTGATAGTGATTCTAAAACCTGTAGGGGAAATGTCCAAAAACGCTGTGACGGTCCCGTTTCGATTTTGAGCCACACACTTAACTCGTCCTTCCGCTTCTGCAGGGACATAGTTCAGAAGTAAACTCCTGTTATTGTCTGCGATGATGTACTTTAATTCTCCATGATTTCCCCATCCATGCATCAGTTGTTCATTCTACATGGTATGGCGTTATATATGTTACTACTTCGGAAAAAGCGAAAACGTATTGTATTGTGATAAGTAAAATAAGTTTTCAAAACTTACCCACATCCAAGTGACTATTGGCTTTGGGCGACCAGACACATTACAAATTAGCTCCTTTGATTCTCCTAACTTCAATGATATTTTAGAATTGTTCAAATTGGTCGACTCCAAAAACTGAGGACTCGCAATGCCTAAAACGTTTTACCACAATGGCTTTAACTTTGTGTAAAATCATAAAAAATGTGCATAGAAACTGGACGTTTTACTCGAACGTATAAAAGTATATATAAAATGGGCTTGCATGATTTTTATTACTGAGGACATCCAAATGGTAACTGGCTTCCAACTTTGGACTGCTTTCCCCAGTAGTACATCTGTATGTGCCTGTTGCAGACTGTTCAATGCTTTTAATTTCCATGGTGTTTCTTCTAGACCATTGTGTTTCCTCGGTTGTGAAATTGGCTAAATTTACAAACATAAAATTACAGTTTCAGTTTGGGTGGCTATCTGGTTTGGAATTAATTTACTGTTTTTCACAATTGTGTACCTAGGTAAACTGGTTTTGTAGTGGTTCCATCAGCTTGAACCCAAGTAATGTTCTCATCTTCATAATCCAACTTTGAAGCTACACACTCAAGTTTGAGGTCATCTCCTTCTACGACTTCTTCTGGTTTGATTATTGTGATGGCATCAGTACCGGGGTAATCTGCACAAATAAATTCAATTCGAATTTTATTTAACTAGCTAACTCTGTTAACGTCTTTCCAAATTTTGTTTTTGAGATTACCAACAATACGAATTTGTTTTGTGAGCGAAACTTCTTTTGAGGTTTGACTATTATTAGCATGACAAGTGTAATTTCTATGATGAGTCCCGTTAAATTCAATTGATGATATGACACCATGATCGATCTGCTCCTTGTAAGTATCTGATACGTTTTGGCTGGCCTCACAACTTCTGGTAGAGTTGCACTTCCGCCATGTCCAATAACTTTTTGGAGGAGGATTTGCCTCCACTTTACAACTGACAGTACATAAATGTCCAAACATACAATTTATGGGAGATTCGGCAGGAGTGTCCGATTCAATGTTCAAAGTAGGAGGTGCTAACAGGGATAACATTTAAAGTAATCATTACACTTGACTGATTCTTGTGAATTGCGGAAAGAGACCCAAATCTGGAGAAGTGTATCACATACATTTAACTGTCAAGTATAGATCCAACGTTTTGTGCTCATGTGGGTGCTCATTGAGATAAACGTGGAATTTATAAAGACCCATATTTTGTAAAGTGACGCGATTAACTTCCAACTTGTATCGCCGTCCTCCTATTTTGGTCAAACTTGCTTGCATTTCCTCCTGACTATCATTCCTTCGTAATATATTTGTGAAATTTAAAGGAAAACTATTTATACTTATAACCCATTTGGCGGTTTTGCCAGAATTAACTAGAATATATTTTTCCTCCGCAGATATATCTAAAATGTATTCTCTGTCACCTGCAAATTTTAATCATACATATATACTTTTATAAAACATAGGTACACAAGTTTTCTTCATCGCAATTTGTTTGACATTTTTGAATGTTAATAATTTTTATAAAAATACCAAAAACTCTAATCGGTTGGGTTTTTGTTGGGGGACTTGCACTTTCGTCATCCATTATGCAACTGTAGTTCCCTTCGTCCTCTTTGTGTGCATTTTTTATTATTATTCTCCAGACGTACACTTTTTTGTAAGGATCATTTGTAGTGTGGTATTTGCATTCTTCCTCAACACGTTCTTCCTTCATTAAAAGTAAATATGTGTAGTGTAGTACATGAAACCGATTGGTAATTAAAATTAGAACACTGATATATTTCCACAAATTAGACATTATGGTCAGGATGTAGGATAAAGATAAGGGTCCCCCATTTGGTATTTTTTTTCAAAATTTATTTTATTTTGGGTTAAACCTAACCGAGCCTAACCTAACTCTACAAAATTCAACTTGCATTGATTTCTAACCTAACCGAGCCTAACCTAACCTAACTTTACATCATACTATTTTCCTCAATTTTTATCAATTTTTATCAATTTTAACCTAACTGAGAATAGCCTAACTAAAATAAAGTTTAAAAAAATAAATGAAAAAAATAATACCAAAGGGGGGACCCTTATCAAATTAATTTTTGCCCCGTTCTACAACCCAGCCGACATTATCATTAGCACATTTGTTTCGATCGCTGTTGTGCAAAGTTTCGTTTATCGTGTTGAACTAACGATAAGTATTTTCAATTTTGGGGAGATTTGAGATTTTAGCAATCTTTAAGCAAACCCTAATCTAACTCGCACCAGACTTGTAAATCTCTTGTGAACTTAGGCCAATGTTTAATTGACTCTATAATTTTGGTACAACAGTTATGCTATGCTTTTGGTAGGTTTGGTGATGGCCTCCATATTGTAATCAATTTCAGCACAACTTCAATAATTAGGCTAATCGTAAGATTTGTTAAAATTACGAGCCTTTATTTATTCCAAGTCAAAGTTTATCTTGAAACTTACGTTTGCGTCAAAATTAGGAGTTAACAACTTCGGAAAATAGTACACACCAATTTTCTGCTCCGTGGAACACTCTACCACGAAACGATCCCCCTTCGCTACGTACCCATCATTTGTCACATTTATTTTAAATAATTTTGTGTCTATAATTTGAGTCGTCTGTGCTGTAAAATCAAATCGACATTCAACATGATTAATTTGCTCTACTCATAAACTTGTAATCTTAGAGTTGAAACGAAAATTCTCTCGAAATTCAAATATTTTGATTAACTTTCTGTACCAGTGAAATATGGAATTGTAAAATCCGGAAAGTTGCTTCTTTTATAAGCAGTATTACACATGCGACCTGTATTGTTTTCCGATAATTTCTTGGAATCCTGTGACGATACTCTAGCTGGAGATTCTAATCTTGTTGAGAAGCACGGCGCTGCAGTAAATAAATGAATGCATATTAGTTGATGTTTGCGTTTCATATCATATTGACTAATTTTCTTTACTTTGCTACCAGACAGAAACTATAACAAGTTTTCTATTGCCTGAAGTTAGCTGGATGATAAAAATTAAATATAAGAGAACTTAAACGGATATAAAATTATGATATCCAAATGAAAGCTGGAATTGCTTCCCGCATAAATATTAAATACTACACTGATTATGATACTTGCATGCAATTACTATTAAAACTACATACTTTAAAAAACACATTTGCAAAATGACTCGCTTGACTGAGTGATATGACTTGTTCAGAAATGTAAACTCGACCTGCGCAGTTCTATTGGTCAATACTTTCGCACACCCTAATTCGATGCTCAAATTCGAAAGTTTTCTGTTGAAAATTGTGCCAAACGAAGATTGTGCTAAACTGTGGGACCCCACCCCATGTGATACATGTAACATACATACAGGATTCGGTCGATATTTATTTCCAATTTTCGGTTAAATAGGTGAACAGTTTGATAATTGAAATCAAGTTTCACTTGTGTCGTATTAAGTACCATTTATTTTGGATCATTTGCAAATAGGCATAAATATTCATCTGTCTTGAATAACAAAAATGGCGCTAAAAAATAAAAAGACAACATTTGATCTTTTGAAAAGTTTATCCTAAAAATGCAAAGCCAAATCCTTTCAATATTTAACAAAAAAGATAAAGAATCAATAGTTTGCACTTCTATTTAACAACGTATGTAACTGACATAAAATACACATGTAATACGACTAATGATGACATGTTTCACATAAAATTTATCTATTTAGCACATGTCGAAGTGAAGTTTTCTCTTGATTTCAATTCAATGTCTATCGATCCAAAAAGTTAGCAATAATTGTAGAAAATAACGAACACAAAATAGATTAATATTTCAAACTAAAATTATGTTTAACTATGCCCCTCTGATATAACCCTTTGTTAGTTAAAAAAACTACATGCGAAACGAAAACCCCGGCAGTAGATCAAATAAATCCACTGTCATCAGATAAAGAAATCAGGTTCCATGAATCAAAACTGACTCCACATTTGTTCATACAACTACAAACATTATTGGTGGTAAATTTTGCAAATTTTATTCGCATAGCTTTGATTATAGTGAAAATGAATTAAGTATACTTATGATTTATTGTTGCACTTGAGCATGGCCCCATAATTTTTCTATGCTACTTTAACCTCTAATATATACAATATAGGTTTTGTTTATTTGGGTGTGATGTAAAGAATGACTGTTATAATTGTTTATATGAAGGTCTCGTTTAGTCCAGTTCCAGTTTAATATTTATGTATGACCTAAAAATATATTTCGCAGATAATTTCAAGTTCTTGATCCATATGTCTTGCGGATAAATTAATTTTCAATTTTATTTATCAAACTTCCATGACATATGACAAAGTAAAAACTTTTTTTCATGGAGAAATATTTAAAATTACTTACAGATTATAATTATGCCGATGAAGATCCAAATTAATATTGAATCCTTGCCAGTGCGATGACTTCCTGTTCCTTTCAATTGCTTTAATTCATACATTTTACGTATTGTATGATGATAGGATACACAAAGGCAAAAAACAATACGGCACACGACAGAACTGTCACTATCTTAAACCTTTTTGCATTCTGTTCTCAACGACAACTTTAACTGTAACATATTGGTTACTATTTGAATAGTTAGCAATGTTCGAAGTTTATCAGTTTTTGTGTTGTAGCTTTTTCTTTTATTTAAAAAAAATCTTTATGATTGTGTGTGTATGTTTGTCAGTGAAACTGAAACATTCTGGAGTAGATTTATAAACCTCTTTCGATCACTTCAAAATAATGGTTGTGTACTTACGGTCACTCGCTGTCATCTTTTCTCAGAACTTTAATTTCGTGGTTTACTGAAAATATTTTTTACATGAATTAAAGGCATGCTGAAATTGAATGCATCAAAAAAACTTTTTGTTTTGTAGTAACAATATTTATGACAATTTTATCTCAGTTTAATCAGCAATCAGCAAGATAACATATAAACGAAGCGTACTTTACTCCACCAAATTCCAGACATATATAAGTCGTGGCGCGACGCTTCGCCAAAACGACGTTTGACCAACGTCACTTCACCAAAAAAATATTTTTTTGAACGACACTTA
>JAQFZG010001145.1:0-23399 GCA_034695465.1 Entomobrya nicoleti | reverse complement strand
CGTACTGACGTCAAAACCGGAAACGCCCTTGACAGTGTACCTCCCCACCTTACCACAAAACATTGGGTCCTAAACCAATTGGAGGGATGGCTAATGACTATAAATTTAGGAGTCATTTGAGAAGTCACAGAAATGAAAGGTATTTTGTGTGTGAGGACTGTGGAATGTCGTTTTTGAATACATTGGGATTGAGAAATCATAGGAAGATGGTGCATGAGGAAAATGGTGAGAGGCCTTGGCAATGTGAATTTTGTGAAATGAATTATAAGGAAAGGGCCCATTTGAAAAGGCATAGGAGGAATGCGCACAAGGATAAGGTAGGGGAGGAGATGGTGAAAGAGGAGCAGCAGCAGAGGTTAAAGTTCACGCTTCCGGAATACAGACCGGATTTTATTGGGCCCAAGATCGCGTTTCCTTGTCCAGCTTGTGAGAAAGTATTTCCATTGAAAAGTAGGAAGAAGATGCATTGGGAGAAGACTTTTGTAAAAATAAATTAATATGGTTAGGATAATTTGAATAATTAGTGAATTAAGTTATTCTATGTTAATTGACTTTTTTTATAACATGACACACTGATCTGATTGATTTAAATTTACTGATAACTGGTAAAAGATAAATTGACAATAAATAGATATAAATATCACGGGAAGGTTAAAAAGTTAAGCATTTATTGAACATTTAAAACTAATTTTACACCGGCAATTCAATCATGTAAACTAAACATATTACACACTACTATGTATCAACTTATCAACAAGTTTATTATTTGGCACACATTTACATTAAATGCATAATTTTACCTAAGTTGTTTTATCAATCGTGACAATCTCTCACAATACCTTTGATAACCCTCTCTCGTCTCCACGAAATTTTTAAAAGGACATTCATCCCTTGTTCCCTTAACATAAGTAGACTCGCATCTCCATGAACTATAGTTGTGTGTACAGCAATCATGGCTCTGAAACTGAAGCTTGAGCACCTCAAGTGCGGGTAAAAGTTCCCATATACCTGTGTCATAACTGGTGCCGCTTCCGTCTCGGTTAAAAAGATGCACAAAGTTAAAGGTTAAAAAGCCCAATTCCCCTTTCTCCTCTAATTTTTCAAGCTCTTCCATTTCTTCATCGTTGAATCTTTTAATTGAACTACAGTGCACTTGACCAGTGATTAAAAATCTTAGTTTTGGAAATCCACGGAAAATGTCATCCGCTAAGCAACTTTTTACAAGTTCGAGAGTGTGAATGTTATTATTTGAAGGTCTACTTTCTTCAGAATAACTAATGCTCACACTACTACCCTCTAACTTTAGATATTGGACGGATGGAAACATTTGTAAAATATTAAATAATTCCACTTCGGTTGAATCGATCCTCAAATTTAACTTTTCCACCGAAGCTTCTAACCACTTTCCCTGAAATATTCTACTGGACTCATACTTCGAAATGTTCAGACTTAACTCTTTCAAATGACACATTTTTAAGGATATGTTTGTCAAAGAACAAGATAATTGGAGATGTTTTAGTTGACTTTCATAAAATGGTTTGATCATTGTGTCATAGAAAATTTCGTCCATGTAAGGTACCATAATGCAGTCAGGATCAGCATCTGGTTTGAAAGCAGTGTAGGAGAATTTCAATTGGAGAGATTCCAGTTTACTAAGTTTGGGAAAACGATTAAGCAACTCATTTCTGTAGATATCCTTCTGTATTCTGTCCATTTCCCTTGGTTCCAGTTCCATTGGAAAAAATCCAACTATTTTCAGTCTTTCCAAAGCCGGGGCATTCTGAAGGCACAACTTGACGTATTCCACAAATTGGGCGACATCCATTGCATCCTCCTCACGACTGTATTTGGTTTATTGGATGACGAGATTTCGAATGTGCACTCCAAACTCCTCCAAAAATATTCTTAGAAGCGGGGAATTTACAAACGAGTTATCCAAAAAGATTGTTGCCCCGCCGACAAATGGACTTAGCTCTGAGTCCACGTGGGTTGCCATCATTTCATTAAACTGCTCCAGGATCCTTTCACTATTGAAGTTATAGGCGAACTCAACACTTCTGAACTTTGGCAGGGCAGTCGGCTGAGTTGGACAATTTTTAACTCTCTTTAGATAAGCTTTATCGTCGTAATGCTGAGGTACAATAGACTTTTCAATAAAGCCATCAACCATTTCACGCCACTGCTTATTCACTTGGCGACATTTGAAAATTTCCTTACGCTCAAGAAATGGTAAAATGAAGGGTAAAGCGTGGGACTCCATAATTTTGTCATTTTCCACTCCCAAAATGGGTCCCCTGGTGAAGTTCTTCTTTTCAAACACAGAACTTCTCGAACAATTCATTTGACTGGAAGATGCATTCATCTCCAAATCATTTCCAATTACTGAGTCACCCGGATTGAAACACTGCCCCATCAATCGTGACACTCTCTCCTGATATCTTTGATAACCCATCCGAGTCTCAACAATATTTTGGAAAGGACACTCATATTTTGTTCCTCTTGCAAAGCTGCACTCACAATACTCCCAATCTGCATCGTAATTGCGCCGCTTGGGACTGCAACTGTGATCCTGGAACAGAAACGTGAAAATCTCAAGTTGGGGTAAACTTGTCCAAAGATTGGAGTCGTATGTTGTTCCACCGCAAATCAAATAAGCAATTTTCACTCTTCCATTGTTGAAAATTTGGTCATGTTTTTGGTCCGAGCAAGATTTAATTGCACATGTTTTCTCCATGAGTTTGAGATTACGAAGAATTAAAAATCGCAACTTTGGGAATACGAAGGCCAAGTTGTCCGGAATGTAATCTTGGCTACCCAGATCCAATATCTCCAAAGTGTGAACATTATTTTCAGGTAAATTAGATCCGTTGAAGTACCCAGTCGATATTTTTTTGTCAATGGTGAGGTATCGAAGGCGAGGAAATTTCATTAAAATTTCTACAAAACTTACTTCACAAAAAGGCTTTGATAAAGTCAACTTTTCCACAGGGCTCTTAAAATTCAGATGCCTTAATTCACGCTGTAAGTTGACAAGGCTTAGTTCCTTCACATTACACAGTTTAAAGTTTAACAAGTAATTAGCCCAGCTTAACTGCAAGGTTTTTAGTTGACTTTGATAATAAGGTTTTATCAAAATGTCCCCCAACATTTTTTCCAGATATGGCGAATTTCTACTTCTCTCATTATCTTCAGCGGGGTAGTATTGGAATTCCAAAGTATCCAACTTGTCGAGTTTGGGCATGCGGTCCAACATCTCACTTTGGTACAGCTCTACTTGCAAGTTAGTTATTTTCTTCTGGTTATACTCCCACTTTCTTCCAACCAATTTAAGTCTTTCTAAATTTGGAACATAGTGAAGACACTTTTTCAAACAATCCAAGAATCCCTCTGGACCCATTCTGTCTTCATAAATTACCATACGACGAACGTGTACTCCAAAACTTTCCAGAAATGTTTTAACAGCTGGACTTAAATAGTACGAGGAGAACGACTCAATAAACAGGTTCTTCAAAGTGATCGTAGCACCGTCAAAAAATGGACTTAATCCAGATATCATGTGGGTTGCCATGTGTTCATTAAAGTTCTTTAGTTCCCTTTCCCTCTGGAATTTATACGCGTACTTGACGATTCTGAACTTTGGAAGGACGCACAGCTGACTTGGAATGTTTTTCAAATTTTGTTGATAGGCTTGGTCGTCGTATTGCTTGGGCATGATTGATTCCTTAATAAAGTTGTCCACCAGTTCACGCCACTGTTTATTCACAAGACGACACTGGAAAACGTCCTTTTGTTTCAGCAACGGCAAAACTATTGACAGGACCTGTTTAAAAAAATAATTCGAATTCATATTTTATTTATATGGGCACCATAAAAGCAACAATTTGCTTGCCGAACCATTAATTAGTTAATATTCATTATCTACTAACTAACCTTCTCCACAATTAAATTAGGCTCGGCAACTATATCTTCCTCATCATTCTGCTGGAACACTTCAAATCCTCTATCCATGTCTGTTTGACCCTCCTGCTCGTCTTCCAGATGCTCTAATTTAACTTCATATTTGACATCTCCGTCTTCAAGATCTTCCTGGTCAATATAAATTTTGGGAAGATTCCGATCAACGGGCAAATCATAGCGCCCAATTCTTCCGTGCTGTCTTGGTGCAAACATTGCCTTCCTCCGTTTCTCGTCCATTAATTGTTCACTTTCCTTCTCAGCCTTCCTTTTCGCCTCAGCTGATTGTCTTCGTGTACGCCTTGTTAACTTGGAAGGAGTCGAGGTGCCCTTTTTATTGTGACCGTGACCAGCTGAATCCATGATAATGATGATGACTCAGCTACAAATAAAAATTAATTTAAAAAAAGATTAAAAATATCGATATTTATTTAGCACAAAAACTAATCACGCAATCTAAAGTAATATAATATTAATTTTAAAGATTTTTTTGTTGAACAATTAAGTCTCCTTACCCGTTTCAACTGTTTTCCCCAATAATTAAGAAACTACACCCAAAACCCCAGCAAATTCATACAACGCAACACGGATTTAAAAAGACACAATTAGTGCAAGAAAACTACATGATCAGTAGTTAATTTACAATTAAGCTTTTTATTCCACAAAAACACCAAACACAAAAACTAAAAAGTAAAAACGCAACGTAGAATGCAATGTCCATGCAATGTCCGTCTCACAAAACGATTTAAAAAATGTATTTCAAAATTCCCCCTCCGTCTCAGGTTTTCCCATTCCCAGTATTCCCACACGAGAGCTTCTCCTTTGTTCCTGTGAAGACGCTAGGACACCATGACAATTTGAATTTTGCTACAACTTTTTGAGATGGTGACAATTTAGCAAATTAACCTCAACTTACTTTGCCCATCACAATAAAATCCACAGACTTTGATTTTGCGTGACATGCATTACTATGATACCGTAATGTACTTGCATACATGTGTGTGTGTAATCCTTTTAATATCCGTGCTGATAGTTAATTTGTTTGTTGTGTTGGGGTTATTGTGTTGTTGAGTTTAGCATTTGTCACATTATCACTCACTCAGATCACGATCACAGCTAATATTATCGTAAAGATTTCTACACATTTTTTCGAACACTTTGAGGTTGACAAGTAAATAGAACTGGTAATTTTACAATTTTTGTACAAAAATAACTAATATTTATGTTTTTATATTTTCTAAACGGGGTTTGAAGCTTGTGATCAGATTTTTATTAAATGTAAACAAGTTTTTCTTCATAAATAATTAATTTGTTATAGTGTTTTAATCATCATGGAATCAGCTGATGGCGATAAAACGAGGAGTACTTCAACTCCTCCCAAATTTACAATGCGCACGAGAAGACAGGTAGCTGAGGAGAAAAGGAAGGCCGAGGAGGAATTCAAGAGGGAAATGAAAGCAAAAAAGAGGAAGGAAACGTGGGAACCGAGGGAGAAGGAGGACGTTAAACCACAAGACATCATTGTGGATCCTAAAGTTTTCAAAGTTTATACTGGTCATGTTGAAACTGAGAAGGTGGTCAAAGAGGAGGTCGTCTTGGAGGAGTCGGAAGACGACAACGATCATCTGGAGGGATGGGGTGAAGAGGGTGAACTTCAGGTGTTCCAACAAGATGAGGATGAGGAGATTGAGGAGGAAGAGTTAATTGCGAGGAATCAGCAGCAGAATGTAGAGAACAAACAAGAGAATGTCCATACTGAAGAAATTGGTATCCAGACAGAAGAAATCGGTGTCCAGACTGAAGAAATTAGTGTCCAGACTAAAGCAAGGGGTATCCAGACCGAAGAAAAGGGTGTCCAAACTGAAGACTCTGGTGTCCATACTGAAGAATTTGGTGTCCAAACTGAAGATATAACCGGCGAGGGAAAAAAGAATGTCAAGGAGCTTTTAAGTTTGGATAAGGTTAGCTGTTAATGAATCTAAACTATTTAATTGTTTCTCCATCAATGTTTATCTTATTATGGTTATTGTAATTGCATTCCTTTTCTGAATAGGTCCTCCCAAATGTATTGACCCTGCTCAATCAAAAGGACATTTTCAGATGTCGTCTAGTGAACAAGGAGTGGCGTCAGATGGTTGATGAATTTCTGGAGGACTCCCTTGTGCCTCAACATTACGACGATGAAGCTTATCTAAAGAAGGTGAAAAGTTCTCCAAGTCAACTGTGCCCCCTTCCAAAGTTCCGGATCATCGAGTACGCTTATCAGTTCAAGTGTGAAAGGTCACTGGAAAACTTTAATGAAAAGATGACAAGTCACATGGGTTCAGAACTAAGCCCATTTGTTGGTGGTGCAACAGTCACTTTGGAAAACTTGTTTGATATTGATCTAGAGTCGTCAGATTTACGGCCGCCTATGAAACTTTTTTTGGAAGCGTTTGGAATGCACATTCGACGTCTGGTTATCCGACAATCTGAAAAAAAATTTGAATTCTACTTTTGGGTATTTTTAGATTGCGTGAATAAGTGTCTCCATTATGTTCCCAATCTGGAAAAACTGATAATAGTTGGGAATGCCGAGACCGAACGAGGTGAAATTACAGATTCATATTTAGAGGATTTCCGAAAGGAGTTAGTGGATCACCCGCCCAAACTTATAAAATTGGATACCCTGGAATTTCATTACAGTTTTGGAAACCCCAGCTGTGGTCATAAATCCAATTCTCATTTATCTGCATCTCCGTGTCTACCATATTTGGACAAAATTTATGGCGATACAATGATTAAGCCTTATTATTTAAGTCAACTGAAAAGCTTATCGTTACACCAGCCCAGCGATTTGTTGGAACTTGATTTGAACAATTTAAAGGAATTAAGTTTCTGTGATTTCAAGTGTGACCTGAGTCAGATTCGTAGTGTTTGGAACAATGTTGTAAAATTGTATTTACCGCAAAGTTTTTCGGAAGTTGAGCTAGACACTGTTTTCGAACAATTTCCTCACCTTCGATACCTCACTGTTGACAGGGAGATAATTTCTTCTGTGTTTACAGAAGAGAATTTGCGTGAAAACAATGTTCACACTTTAGAAATAATCGACATTGATGAAGATGACAACCTTCCCGAAAATTTAACCAGTGTATTTCCACAGTTGCGCTTTGTAATTCTTCGTTTTTTTAAAATCCGATATCCATGTACTACGTTTGGGATTGACTATTTATTGGACCAAGGCTATGACCAGGAGCTTATCAATGGGAGAGTGAAAATTGCACATTTAATTTGTGGAGGAACCTCTTATGACTCCAATCTTTGGAGAGATCTACCTCATCTTGAGATTTTCACGTTTCAGTTCCAGAATCACGATTCCTACAGCCTCAGGCGAGAAAGCTACTGTGGAAATTGCATCTGTGAAAATGTACGCGGAAGGAAGGAGGAGTGTCCTTTCAAAAACATTGTTGAGACCAGAGAGGGTTATCGGAGGTATGAAGAAAGGGTGGCTCAACTGACAAAGCAATGTTTCACTGTGGAATCAGCTGAGGGTAGCAGTTTGAAGCTACATGATAAGATGTTCCCTTTCATTTTGCCATTTCTGAGTCAGCATGATACTTTCCGGTGTCGGATTGTGAGTAAGCAGTGGCGTGGAATTGTGGATAACTTTATTAAGGACTCCCTGGTACCTCAGCACTATAACGACAAAGCTTATCTAGAAAAGGTGACAAGATATCCCAAGCAGCTGTGTCCCCTTCCCAGGTTCAGAAATGTGGAGTACGCCTACCATTTCAAGAGTGAAAGGATCCTGGAATTATTTAAGGACAGGATGGCGATGGCAGCCCACATGAATTCAGAACTAAGCCCATTTGTTGGTGGTGCATCAGCCACTTTGGATAACTTATTTGTGGTCACCCCCTCCCAATCACTGGTTCCACCTTTGGAAGGATTCTTGAAGGAGTTTGGAGTGCACATTCATTCTCTAGTTATCCGTCAAACCGAGTTTGATGAGGGATTTGATGCTGTTCAATTTATGGAATGCTTAAAATCCTGCCTTGACACGGTTCCAAATTTGGAAAGACTGAAAATAGTTGGAAATTGGCCAATGAGTTGTGACGAAAGTGAAGTAGGAAGTATTGAGCAGGTTATCTATGAGTTACCTAAACTACGAAAATTGACTACTTTGGAATTAGAAGTTTTCTATAGAAATGATAAAATTTTCGTTGTTCGTGTTCCGGATGACTATCCAACATTGCCCCGTTTGCACAAAATATTTCACGACATAATCATCAAACCTTATTATCAAACTCATCTAAGAAATCTTCGAGTTGATGGGCTCTTGGTGGGTAACATGAGCTTAAACATGTGTAATTTAAAAGAGCTAACCTTGAACGTTTTGGAATACGAACAAATGGAAATATTCCAAGGAAAATTGTTGGAAGCTCCAGTGGAAAAATTGAATTTGATCTTTATTGATCAACAATCTCCAGAAGACTTTGAGACTACGTCCACCACCAAGCTGGAAATAAATAAAATTTTACAAGTCTTCCCACTTGTTCGATACCTTTACGTCGAGGACAGAGTTAAGCTTGGCTCGGAGCATTGTGATTATGAGTGCTCCAACAATATTCACACTTTGGAACTAGGATTTTTTGATTATTATGATGAGCCGATGTCATCTACATTTTTCTGTAAATTTCCAAAGTTACGCTTTCTAATCATTCGTCATGTGAACTGTTATGGAGGAAATGAAGTGGAAAGGATTTGGAGGGAAAGGCCAGCAAGTCCACTTAGTAGAAATGAGGCGGATGATCTGAGCATTGCGAATTTATTTTATGGAGGGACCACTTATGACTCGAATATTTGGCGTGTTCTATCCAAACTTGAGGTAGTCGCGTTTCAGTTTCAAAGCCATTTTTATTCTGAGTGCTCAAAGTGTGAATGTAAAAATGTGAAGGGAACAAAAGATGAGTGTCCTTTTAAAAATATCGTTGAAACTAGAGAGGGTTATCAGAGGTATCAAGAAAGCAAGAAAAGATAACATAACCTATAAAATAAATGTTTTTTTTACATCTAACGAGTTTTAATTTTACCTAAATCCTAATCTATAAATGTTAATTAATTTCACAAACAATTGAGTTAAGAATTTTAATTGAACTGGTTAGTCATCTTTTAACATTTGACTGCTCGTCGATGTCATATCATAATTACTATGAATTTGTTTTATAAATCAAGCACCAAAAATATTCTAAAAGTGTAAATAAACGAGTTACAAACTTCTGATTTGCCTTCTTCGTTTTTATTGATAATTTCAAAACACACAGACCCTTTCATTCCAGCATTGAATATAGAGTCCAAGAATTTTTGAATTAGCCAAAGTATTAAATTCTCTTTAAAAATGTCTAGCGAAACATGTTTAGTTAAACCTTGATATAATTCATTGAAGACACACATTCAGCTAATCGCTTTAACAACATTGCTACAATTGTTTAGGTCTTTTCTATAACCAAATTAAGTTTTTTTATCAGATGAAAACATAGGGTCATTAAAAGCATTTTGATATTATGCTGGTGATTACAATTTACATAAAGTATTGCATCACCATAAAAGTAACATTTGGTGGGGTCAATTGGGTTGGGGCAAGTTACCACATATTTGGGGGGCAAGTGTATCGTTTGGTATAATAAACACGAATCCCCGTTTGAAAAGTATGGGACCTTTAATCGACCGTTACTCTGGTATACAAAAAGGCATGGGTGTGGGTGGATGATTGAGATTGATAGTCACAATGATGAGAATATGTCACTGCAGTTGTATTTGGAACCACTGGCTTTCCGTGTGTTTGAAGTTGGGGTTAATTTGCTTCAAATTGTCACCATCTCAAAAAGTTTTAGCAAAATTGAAATTGTCATGCATGGTGTCCTAGCGTCTTCACAGGAACAAAGCAGAAGCTCTCGTATGGGAGATGGGGAGAGCTGAGACGGAGGGGGAATTTTGAAATGCAGTGTTTTATCGTTTTGTGAGAGGGACATTGCATCCTTCGTTGCGTTTTTACTTTTTACTTCTTAGTCTTTGTGTTCGGTGTTTTTGTGGAATAAAAAACTTATAACTTGTTTAAGGAAATTAAATTAACAACTAAACGTGTTTTTTAAAGTGTCGCGTTGTTTGAATTTGCTGGGGGTTTGGTTGTCATTTCTTAATTATTGGGAAAAACAGCTGAAACAGGTAAAAATGCTTAATTGTTCTACATAAAAATCCTTTAAACTTAATATTATATTACTTTAAATTGCGCGATAAGCTCTTGTGCTAACTAAATATCGACGTTTTTAATCAGTTTTTTGTTTGAATTATTTTTATTTGCAGCTGAGTCATCATCACCATGGATTCAGCTAGTCACAATAAAAAGGACACCCCGACCCCGACTCCTCCCAAATTAACAAGGCGTACACGAAGACAATCAGCTGAGGCGAAAAGGAAGGCTGAGGAGGAAACAAAGCAATTAAAGGAGGAGAAACGGAGGAAAGAAATGTTTGCACCAAGAAAGCACGGAAGAATTGGGCGTTATGATTTGGTCGTTGATCGAAATCTTCCCAAAATTTATATTGACCAGGAAGATCTTGAAGACGGAGATGTCAAAGATGAAGTTAAGATAAAGCAACTGGAAGACGAGGAGGAGGGTGACCACACAGACATGGATACGGGATTTGAAGGGTTGCAGCAGAATGACGAGGAGGATTTAGTGGTGGAGCCTAATTTAATTGTGGGAAAGGTTAGTAGATAATATTATAAATCAAATAATTGTTCCACATACAAACTGTTGCGACTATGCTGACTATTTGTGAATTTAATTTATTATTTTTATCAGGTCCTGTCAATGATTTTGCCGTTGCTGAAGCAAAAGGACGTTTTCCAGTGTCGTCTTGTGAATAAACAGTGGCGTGGACTGGTGGACAACTATATTGAGGAATCCATTGTGCCTGATCACTATAACGACAAAGGGTATCTTGAAAAGCTGAAAAAGAATCCAAGTCAACTGTGTCCTCTTCCAAAGTTCAGGATCGTCAAGTACGCTTACGAATTTACGAGGGAAAGGGAACTGGAAAACTTTAACGAAGCCATGAAAGGTCGCATGGATTTTGGATTGTGTCCATTTGTTGGCGGTGCAACCATCACTTTGAAGAACTTGTTTATTGAGTCGCTTTCTTCGTATTATTTGAGCCCGGCTACCAAAATGTTTCTGCGCAAATTTGGAGTGCACATTCGACGTCTGATAATTCACCAAAGGGAAATGGTTCCAGGGGGATTCTTGGATTGTGTAAAAAAATGTCTTCACTATGTTCCAAATTTGGAAAGACTTAAATTGATTGGAAGAAAGGGGAAGTATGATGAAAGTGAAATGACTAATATGAAATTAGAGCTGTACGAAAATGAGATGTTGGACCGAACGCCCAAACTTAATAAGCTGGATACTCTGGAATTCCAGTACTTAACTGATGAAGATCCCGAATGGACTAATTATTCGCCATATTTGGAAGAAACTTTACGTGGTGTTATGATCACACCGTATTACCTAAGTCAACTAAAGACCTTGCAGTTAGATTGGGCAGATAACTTGTTAAACTTCAAACTGTGCAATGTGAGGGAACTAAGCCTTGTCAACTTACAGTGTCAATTGAAGGAGTTAAAGTTTAAGAGTACTGTGGAAAAACTGACGTTATCAAAGCCGTTTTCTAAGATTAATTTTATAGAAATTTTTCAAAAGTTTCCTCGACTTCGATACCTCACTATTGACAAGAAAATTTTGAGTGGCTGTATTTTGGACTTAAATTTACCTGAAAATAATATTCACACTTTGGAGATAATGGACATGGACAGCCAAGATTGCATTCCGGATAACTTGGATTTTGTGTTCCCAAAGTTGCGCTATTTAATTCTTCGTAATATTGAGTTGGTGGATAAAAGTCATGTGGTCGAATCGTCCTTGGACGAAAGTTTCAAAAACGAGAGGGTGAAAGTAGCACATTTAATTTGCGGAGGGAGCTCATATGACTCAAAAATCTGGACAAGTTCACCACATCTCGAAATTTTGACGTTTCAGTTCCAGGATCACAGTAACAGCCCCAAGGGACACTACTACACATCAGGGCGACGTGAACGTGAGTATTGCGAGTGCAAATTTGTGAAAGGAACAAAATATGAGTGTCCATTTAAAAATATGGTTGATACTCGAGAGGGTTATCGAAGATATCTGGAGAGGGTGTCAGGATTGACAGGGCAGTGTTTTAATCGGGGCAACTCAGCTAATAAAAATGTATCCAGTCAAAAGAATTGTTCGAGAAGTCATATGTTTGAGAAGAAGAATATCAACTCGGGGTTGGAAATCGACGGAACTATTGAGAAACGCGCTTTACCCTTCATTTTACCTTTTCTTCAGCGTAGGGAAATTTTCAAATGTCGCCAAGTGAATAAGCAGTGGCGTGGAATGGTTGATGACTTTATTGACAAGTCTATTGTGGCTCAGCATTATGTCGATGAAGCTTATCTAGAAAAGGTGAACAATTCTCCAACTCAACCATCCCCCCTGCCAAAGTTCAGAAGTGTCGAGTACGCCTATAATTTTAACAGTGACAGGATCCTGGAACAATTTAATGAGATGATGGCAGCCCACGTGGATTCAGACCTCAGCCCCTTCGTTGGCGGAGCAACAATCACTTTGGATAACTTGTTTGTAAACGTCCCGCTTTTAAGGCCAGCTTTAAAAGAATTCTTGGAGGAGTTTGGAGTTCACATTCAAAGTCTTGTAATTCAACAAAGTAAAACTGAGGATGAAATGGATGTGGTTGGATTTGTGGAATATGTGAAACTGTGCCTTCACAATACGCCAGCTTTGGAAAGACTGAAAATAGTTGCAACCTGTCCAGTTATACCCGAACAAAGTGAAATGGACAGAATACAGAAAATTATCTACAGAAATGAGGTGCTTAATCGTTTACCCAAACTTAGTATACTAAAATGCCTGCTATTTGAGTTTTCCTACCATGATTTCAAACCAGAACCTGATCCTCACAGCATTAACGGTCACCTGGGAAAACATCAGGTAGAACCTTACATGGACGAAATTTTCTTTAACATAATGATCAAGCCAAGTTATGAAAGTCAACTAGAACATTTGCAAATATCTGCGACTCTGGAAAATATCAGTTTACAAATGTGTCCCTTGAAAGAGTTGAGTCTGAACATTTCGAACTTGGAGTCCAAGAAAATATTTGAGGGAAAGTGGGAATTGGAAGCTTCAGTGGAAAAATTAAATTTGAACATCAAGTCAACAGAAGTGGAACTATTTAATATTCTACAAATGTTTCCATCTGTTCGATATCTAAAGTTCGAGAATAGTGATGTGATCACTAGTCAATTGGATAGTGAAGAAAGTATTATACCACCGTTAAGTAACATTCACACTATCGAACTAATACATACTTTCTTATCTGATGACGTTTTCCGTGGATTTCCAAATTTAACATTTTTAATCATTTCTCAAATGGATTTACATGCAGCCAAAAAGGTCGACGAGGATGATATCGAAGAGCTTGAGCAATTAGAGGAGGAAGGGGAACTGGATTTTTCAACGTTTAACTTTGTGCATCTTTTTAACCGAGATGGAACCGGCACCAGTTATGACACAGGTATATGGGAACTTTTACCCGCGCTTGAGGTGATCAAGCTTCAGTTTCAGAGCCATGATTGCTGTACAGACAATAATAGTTCATCATGGAGATGCGAGTCTACTTATGTAAAGGGAACAAGAAACGAATGCCCATTTAAAAATTTCGTGGAGACGAGAGAGGGTTATCAAAGGTACTGTGAAAGATTGTCACGATTGATGAAACAGTTTCAGTAAAAAAAATTATAAAAAACAAATGAATTCATTTTGCATTTAATGTAGTTATGTGTCAAATGATCGACTTAATGGTACATAGTAAGTAAATACATAATTAATTTTGTACACACTTTTAGTTACCATTTAGGCTACTGTATTCAATTCCCGATGTCAAATTAATTTTAAATGGGAATATAATTGTCATGCGTCTAAAATGGCATGGTTTTCCCCCTTTTTACCCCGAATTATTCCCCTAATATTTAATCGCGTGCCTTTGTTTTCCCCCTTTTATGTATTTCTACAAAATACGTAAAAATAAAATAAAACATATAATCGGGAGCAAAGTCAGATTTCTTTTTAAAAAATATGTGTTTCTATCTCGCTTTCCACCTAATTTTTGGAGCTGGTCCACTTTTGTAAGCGTGTGGATCTTATCAATTTGGTAACCTCAGGCTGGGTTATACAGCATACCTCACCACGAATGCAAGCCATATTTTGTGTTCCTTTATTCTTGAATGCTAAGAAAGGTTGACTTTTAATCCATTCATCAGCAATCTTTAATAACTTAAATTCAGGCATAAGCCTATACTGTACACTGTAATTTCTTTGCCCGAAACGTCAAGCAAATATTGTTGGGAGCAGTTACCCCACTTTTTAGGCAATCAAGCACTAATTCTTTTTGCTCTTCAGTCATTCCATATAACTTCTGTGGTTTTTCTGATCTATGCCGTTTGTTGTAACTACAAAAAATCCATTGGGGAGAACTTTTTCCTCAATATCGACGAAAAGTTTGTTCCTTGTGCACAGTAGAAGTCAATTAGTTCGCGATTTTTCTGCACCCGCGTGTTCTAACATCCCCATTCACCATGTAGTTCCTCCTCTAAAATGCTAATTTCATACTATTTTAAATGCCTTCGTCCATTCAAAACAACACGATCACAATGGGAACCTAAATCGCTGTCAGTTATTTTTATACTTTTAAATGTTGCCTGATAGTCTTAACGGCATCTTTGCTGGACTGGTCAACTGACATGACTAACTTAAAATCGAAGCTTGTCGCATAAATTGAAGCATACCAGCAAGCAGTAATCCTCCACACATACACACAGCACATTTACGATGCATTACCATGAAAAATTATTCAAAAATCTCACATTATTAAAGGAATTTTTTAGGGGGTAAACAATGTAATGCAATTAATTTTTTGGGGAAAAAATCGGGGTAATTAGGCTGGAGACAATGCGAAAAAAGGGGGCAGACAAATACACTGCCATTTTAAATACTGAATAAAAGCTTATCTTAACAGTTTACGTGTTATGTCCATTTATTTATTCATTCATTTCACCTTCACCTTTTATCAGTTAATTTAATCAATGAGATCAATTGTCATATAATTAAAAAGTCAATTATTCAAATTAGTGTAACAATTATAATTTATTTTTACAAGTCTTCTCCAAATGCTTCTTCATCCTGCTTTTCAAAGGAAATACCTTCTCACAAGCTGGACAAGGAAACGCGATCTTCGGCCCAATAAAATCCGGTCTGTATTCCGGAAGCGTGAAAATCAACCTCTGCTGCTCCTCATCTTCCGTCATCTCCACCCCCACCTTATCCTTATGCGCATTCCTCCTATGCCTTTTCAAGTGCTTAGTTTCTTTATAATTCATTTCACAAAATTCACACTGCCAAGGCCTCTCCTCACCCTTCCCCTCATGCACCCTCTCCCTATGACTTTTCAATGCCAATGTATTCAAAAACGCCATCCCGCACTTGTCGCAAACCCAATTCCTCTCGTCCCTGTGACTCCTCAAATGACTTCTAAATTTATAGCCATCCCTCCAGTTATACTCTTTATTACAAATCGGACAAGTTCTCTTTCTCATCAGTTCTCTTTGATGTTCCCTTTCCACGTGACCTCGGACCGCAACCGGTGACAAAAATAGACGTGGGCACTGGTGGCACATGTACTTTTTCCTCTCCTCCTTTGGCAAATGGGTGGCTTCGTGAGCTTTCAAAGTTACTACAAACTTAAACTCCCTTTGACAATGCCGACACTTCAAGTGGCTTTGTCTCTCCTTTTCCTTAGTTTGCACCAAAGTGGGAGGAGGCTGCTCTGCACCACTGCTCAGTACACACTCCTTTTCAATCTCACTTTTATGAAGCCACTGATGGTACTCCATAGTAAAGCTGGAGTGCATAGGTCTCCAGCAAACTGTACAGATCAACCGAAGATTACTTTTGGATGAAATGGCTTTGGAGCATTTATATAAAAGGTGACGCCGGAAACTCTCGGCACTTTTCAATTTCTGGGAACACAACGGACATTTCCAGCTTTGATCAGATTTGCAGATGGTATGCCAGTTGTTGACGTGATTCTTAAATTCCTCAAAGGCAGTGAAGTCGGTACCATTTATGACGTGATCACAGTTGGGCTCCTGGCAGGTGAGGGATACTCCGTAAGAGGCCTTCAATAAAGTATACTTGTAAAGAAGCAGGTACTCTCTTGAATTTTCCAGAATTCGTGAGAAATGGTCACCGGTTTTTTGGGTTCGACCTTCTACTTCTGGAGAAGGACAGCTTTGTTTTTTGGGTTTGGTCTGTTTCAGCTTATCCTGGAAATTTGATTTCATCGCTATCTTATTTTTAGGTTTTGGTGCAAGAATCCGCTCTTCCGCTTTCAATTTCAGCTTTCCAGATTTTTCCAACATTTTCTCTAGTCTTCTTTTTAACTTCATGTTATTCCTGGCCTTGGAAACTATAGTGGATGGAGGCCCCTCTGGACATTCCACCTTTTCCTGGTCATTTTTATGGTGCCACAGATGACATTTGTAGGCATCCGCCAAGTTTCGGATAGGCCTCCAACAGATTTCACAAGCAACAGTTTCAATTCGATGACCATCGTGTTTTTTAAGGGTACTGATGAGGTGGCCACGAAATTGGGGACCAGTTGACAAGGTAATGAGACACAGAGGACACTTTCTTCCAAGTTCGTATGTTGGTGGTGGTTCTGTGCAGTGGAGATTTTCAATGTGATTGGCAATCTGATTGAATAAACTGCTCCAGTTTAATGAAGAATCTGAGAAATGGGGTGAAGGGCATTCTGGTTCTTGACAAGTGAAGTGGGTGTATCCTTGGGAGACGTTGATAAGCGTGTATTGGTAAAGTAGGGTGTCGGAGGATATCAACGAGAATGTTCCACGAATGGAGTCCATTTGATTTGGTAACGATTCGGGAATTGGTTCCGCTTCTGATTCCCATGGGTACTCATCCTCATCGTTGTCGTTATCGTTATGGTTTTCTTGGCTTGGTGAAGGGGGTTCTGGAGAAGGCACAAATTCTTCGTCATTTAAATCACAGCAGTCATCTGTTACTATTGCCGATGATGATGATGGTGTGGATTCCTGGGGAGTGGAGATTTCCCGAATGAATTCAAAAGCTTTTAGTTTACTTCTCCGGATACTCAGACCAACATCAGCGTTAGGGTGAATGGAGGAAGTAGTGAGGTCATCGGGAATGGTTATCTTTTGGGGTGCTATGTAAGCTTTACTTTCATCCGGTTCTGTTTTAGGGATAATGCTAAACTGGTCAACTGGAAGACGTTCCAAGACAACTGAACAAGGTAGATACTCCTTTGATTTCTTCAAGATTAGTGTAAAAGGTTGTCCGGAAGATTCTGGTGGGGGCTGTCGTACTTTTTGGCAAGATTGGTGATTCTGAAGATCAGAGGTTGAAGATGATTCCGGACTGCAAGAGTTTCGAACATCTGTTGGAATATAGCAATACTTAATTTCAATTTCATGCCAAGAGCCTCTTTGTTATTAGAATCAATTAATCATTTTGTTCAATGTAAATATATTTATCAAAGGTTACATGAAACAAGCTGATCTCTTATCTTCCCCAAAATATCCTCCGGTGGAATTTTCAAGGGATCCCTTTCGTAGTCAGTTGGAACTGATGACTGCAACGCAGCTTTCAGCTTGTCCAGTTGTTCCATTAAATAAACCTGTTGACATTGAATGTAAAATGAAGTAAAAATTACGGAAAACTAAAAATTAAACCTCAGAACAAATCACATGTTAGTTTATCAGTTTATCCTACTCACCTGCATCAGTTCAATGGCCTGTTGTAATCGTAACATTTGTTCGAAAGCTGACCAGCACTCCTTACAGCAAGGTGGTCCAATAACAACACTATCTTCCCCATGTCTCCTACTCCAAACCGAACAGATATCCCCAATATTTCCTCCAATTTTAAGCAATTTACAGAATAGCTGTAATCCCAGTTTAAATTGAGACCTTTTTCTAAATGTATCTTCTTCATCATTGCCTTTAGAAAATATTTGATTCTGATCCAAATCCCCATTGCAAATTAAGCAGTTACTTGGATTTCCCATGCTAAATATATTACTAGTTAGTAGTTATAATGAGCACTCCACATTTTACTTTACAAACTGAACTATAATTTTCCCCCGAGAAATGTTTTGTTTACATTCAATATTTCAAGAGCACATGAGAGGCCGAGAGAGAAGAGACATGTGGTGGTGGTCGTGGTCGACTACTGAGAATGAGTGAGTGATCATCTGGTTTTGTACTTTGTTTGTCTTTTGTCTTGATAAATTGTGATGATGGAATGAAAAGGACGCTGATGTGGTTTATGTAGCTTACCATATTTTTGCATAGCAGTCAGAACATGTTTAGTTGCAAACATGGTATGGATTAATAATTTTTTACTGAATCAAATTTTGAATATTTTTTAAAAAGTTTATTTCTCTAAGATATTGTATTTTCCGTAGACTTAAAGAATATTGTGTACAGAAAAATGCTTTAGAATATTTCACGTTTTAGTCTCAAAGAACTTTTAATATCGCTCCAAATATGTATTGAATTAATAATTTACCACGGAAAACCACATGTAAGCTTATAAATCTTCCGTGTTCACTGTATCTAATACACTAGAACCATAATAGTGGTTTCGGTTTCACTCACCAAAAAAATGAAATTGCTCAAAAATGTCGTCGATTTAAAAGTTTAGTAATTCAAATAAACATACTTGCATTCTTTTAAACTAACTCTTGTATCTTCATTATGACATATTCAAGTCGATTTTCTTAGAAACAATTGTATAAGTACCTTTTCAGCGTACATTTACAATTTAAAGAACTCGATATGACTTAATACAAACACTTAAATACCTCTAATTGTTAGTGAAATAATTTATAGTATCAGTATATATTTCACCAAAGCTCCAAAATTAGAATATTCAATATTGACATAGTTATTTAGCAAAACTGAAATTACCAGAAAATTCGGTAATACTATGAAAAATTGTATAAGCTTATTGGATCTATGTTCTTGACAGTAGCTAACATTGTGTATAGCGTATAATATATTTTGTTATTTGTATAAAAACTAATTATGACTTTCCCATACCGCAGAAATGTCTTTCCTTTCATAGTCTGCTAGTTATTTGATTGGTTTATACATACATAGGTTTAAACCATGGACATGTCTTTGAATATTAAATTCTAAACCTTAATTTCAAATTTATTATATCAAGACTATCATTACGGTAAAAATACGAAAACTCTTGTTTGTTTATTTGCAACATGCTCCATCACAAACACCATTATAGCTACAAGCATAATCAGAACACACAAACAAAGAACTGGAATAACTCTTGATAAGTCAATAACATCCGCACTTTGTATTTCCGGTGGTTCAATAAAAGTTCCTCGATCTAAATTTGCCTCTGCATATCTAGCCCAATCATTCCACTTATCTAATAAACCCGCCTCATTTATATTTTGAGCCGTTCTTAAAATCCAATATCGATTCGTTGTGTATGCAACCATATATTTTGCAAATGTATTTCTCTCCTCTGGCACAATAAAACATTCTATCTTTGATTGCAACCGATGTTTCTTTACTCTTGTTTTACACAAAGAGAGATACCAGAAATTCCATCTTGATTCCACAATCCAAGCAAGCTGTTTTACAAGTCTTTCTGTATCACCTGGTTCTTTACCATTAGTACAGTAATATTCATCAGTTATATTTCCACAATATCCGGAATGTTCCATTTTAAACCCATTTCCCACTAATTCAGCAATAGTTTCAAAACCCTGTAATTTATTTTTCACGGTGACTAAACTCGTCAAAGCCATTTCATAATGAGTCCAAAATATCCACGAACCAAATACCAAAAATATAAACAATTTTCCATCGTTTGGAATTTTTTGACATGTTTTTGTGCCTAAATGAAATATTATGAAAATATTTTGTTCCAAGTTTTTCAAAAATGGCAGAGAAACTTCCTTTATTTTAATTGAAAGAACAACAGTGCTTGTTAACCAAGTTAGAAAAATTGCTATCCATATTTCAATAGATGTCGCTCCGGTCCAAACCTTATAATCCAGGTTTATATTTAAAGTGGCGTTTGATGAACTACTTTGATCAATACAGTAGTGATAACAATAGCCTGAAAAGTATTGTAAATGCAGGCCATCTCCATACCACTCTGGAAACGGGGCGGAAGTGACGTCCAATGTAATGTAGTTTGTATCAAAAACGTTTTTTGTAACTTTCCTTTGGCTGTAAGATATATTATGTCTTTTGGCTAATTCTATTACCAACATTTGTTTTCCCCAACAATGGCTAACGTATCTTAAGCGATAGTACTTTCTAGTTTTATAAATCCCGTCGCACACATACTTGCTTGTAGCAGATTCCAAATAAAATAAAGGTTGATGATATGGAAACCAGAGGAAAATAGAGTTTTTGTTTCCATAAAATAAAAACTTTTTATGGAGTTTTAACGTGTCAAATTTGGGAGTTTCGGTAAATTCTTTTAGTAAATTGATTTTAGTTCTGGAGAACTTTCCATTGGTAATTAAATTAGCTTCGCTAGTATTCATTAGAATTAGAATTTTAACAGCAGGAGAGTTTTCAAATAGCTTGTAATAATGTAGACATGCATCGTTTATTGCACTTTTTGTACTTTTAGAGGGCGAACAGAACAAGCTTAATGGGTTTCCTTTAGAATCCGGAATATTTGTTCTAGTTGTAAATACAAGTACTAAGGTACTAGGTAACATTATAAAGTTCCATATGGATTGCACCACATTCACAGTTTTTGAAGGTTGTATTCCATTATATGTCAAAATTATTAAGATCGAAACTTGTTGAAATCGTCTATCTTTATTTATCATTGTTGCGTTGTCCCTCTTTGACAGTACAATTTGTTGCGTGGTTTGTACTGAGCTGTTTTGTAAGAATTGATGTGAGTTTTGAAGATGAACGATCAGGAACATATCTGTATTTGTCAATATGCCACCAAAGTATGTACTGAGTATACGAACACCTTCTTCCAATCTTGATGAAACGGTCAATTTATGTGAAAGCAAGAGAAGAAGTGTAAGTTTGACCAAGGGATGTTCCATGATGAATTGTAAAATGACTTGTTGATGCCAACAGAGAAAACGACATTACAACAACTATTTTGTTGGAAGGAAAAAATAAATGGAATAAAACACATACTGAATTTAATTATTATTTTCTTTGTATTGTTTTAATGACTGTTCCCTTTGTACCTTTGACACACAACAATTGGGCTTAATATTTTGAATAGGAAAAACCTTGGGTTTTGGACTTGTTGTATAATGGCATTCAGTGGCCTTTTACATTACAGTTTAAAAGAAACATCCGCAACACGTGTTAACCTTATGAAAGGTCCTTTATTATTGTGAAACTAATAATAGTTTTGTTGGCTATTTAACAGTTATCTCTTTTGTTATAAAGCTTTCAAATATAGTATTTGAAGGAAAGTGACCATTCCCATATATGTTTAAGCTAACGTATATATAAGTAATAAAAGCAATTCAACTGAACAGATAAATGCTACAAATAAGATAAAATAGCAAACATATAACAAAGACGAATTTTAGTACATTTCTAGATTCTTTTAACAAAACATTTCAAGGCAAAATTATTTAAACAATACACTCATAAACATTTTCAACTTTAGCATTCTATTTCGGCACGACAATGAAAAGTTTGTTAATAATTTGGGCATTTTTATCAATTATCTTAATCATATATAAATATTTGTAAGGGATAAGAACTGATACCTGGGGTGGAATATGCTTTAACGATTCAATTATTGTAATACCGTTTCTACAATAACTGACAGAAATAAAAAACCATAAGTATATAGATGACAATATTTGCATAACGACAAAATATTGATTATTATTTTAAAGAAAAATTGTACATAATACTTACATGCTGGCATTTGGGATCACGTTTTTAAAACACGTGATCAATAAATAAATTATACGTTGAAAGCATCCAAGTTACCATGTTCGTACATGTATCTGGTGATGGTCACACAAGTTACTTTTACATAAGATACTTATAGTTAGGGTCATGCAAAAGTCATACTCTAAAATAAATTTCCTCAAATAAAATAGATACATAATCGACAATTTTTGTACCTTAATTTAAACCATACTCAACGTAACAGAAATATATGATATTATCGATTAGTTACACAATATACTTATTTTGCAATATAATTTGAACTTTTATCGCAAGCTAATAAGTAAGTTTCGGGATATTTTAAATTCGGTTTTAAATTTTTTTTAACATAGGTTATCTACACTTTATATATTTCCTTATAATCCAAATTTGATGTAACCGGAAAGTTATGGTAGTATCGATTAATTACACAATAAGCTATTATATTATACATATAATCCATCAAGGTCTTGTGAAACAACTTACATGAAATAGCTAAATTTATATTTTTACGTCAGCACTCGAATATACTTCGTAATTTAATTTCGCAGGTTTCCAGACATTTTAAACTCATCTTTAATATACCCTCTACTGTCAAACAAGCCTTTCGACGCACAAATTTTGGCCATTTGATTTTCAAATAAATTTCCTAATTCAAACTATCCAATAGATTGAAATTTATCCTAAATCACAATGCTGACAGATTCTATGAAAAAAGAAGTAGCTATAAGGCTAAATCGCCTTGTAGTCATGTCAACAGCATCAGTTGGCTACTACTGGAATTCAAAAGATAATAAATTCGTATCTACGAAAACTTACATCAGCTGGACATGGTACGGATCATACTACTTGGGCCAATCGTTTCAGCTAGCTTTAGCATTGTATCTGTACTACTTTATCAACTTGGCCAATGATATATCAGAAGAGACACTTACGCAAGGAGAAGACACTCCAAATAAAACCACTAACGATGAAGTTCTTGTCTTGTTGGGGATTGGAATATGGGTAATTGTAACCACGCTATTGTCTATAGGCTCCGTTGCAGTCGAATTCTGCGACGAAATGATCGAAACAATGAATCAGGTGTGGAGTTTGGATACTGAACTAAAACGACGCTTCCCAGACGTCAGAAGGGACAACAGAAAAATGGAAATTCTGGTAATTGGAGTATGTCGACTTCCCTTATTGCTTCCATTCGTCTTTGCTGGATTAGCATTTTATCCATCGTATCCTCTACGTGGCTTAATAGAAGCTATATTTGAGGTTCCGCTCACCATAGATTCGCCAATTGC
>JAQFZG010001144.1:0-23411 GCA_034695465.1 Entomobrya nicoleti | reverse complement strand
CGAATTATTTTATGCATAATCTTTACTATTAAAAATACCATAAAAATGCACATCATATGAAAAAACGTGAGGGACCACCCACACTCTTTCCTGGCCGTTTCGGTGAAAGTATTAAAGCGTTTGATAAAAAAAACTTTGCATACCATCAAGCATCATTATCCTACTCTTTTATTTAAGCTGCTCTACTCATTTCCTTAATTTAGCTAATTATTTTCTTTGTTTGTGTTCTTCGACAGATTCCACCTATTAATCGTTCCATGCCAACCCCAAATAATAACAACAATAATAATAATAACAACAACAACAATTATCACAGCCAGTCACCAGTATCCCCAGCATCAGTTAACGAAGGTAATACGGGTATGGACTCTGACGGTTCTGTTGTTGGTCAAACTACACCAAGTAGTGCAAGTGGGAAACGTGCCCCAAGGGCAATGACAGGAAGGCACGTGCGGACTGGGACTGGAGCATCACCCTCAACTCTGCTGACACTCCGGCAGAAGATTGAAGAAAGGCAACGGGTAAAAGCACAGCAAGCGAGGCAAGAAGCTCTCCTACAATCTCAAGGCAAAGCCAACAAAAACAATAATAAGTATTCAAGAAAGCCTGCTAAGAAATAAAAGCACTCTCTCTTCTTTTTTTTAAACATATGCCAGTGAAACAATAGGTGTAAGTAAATGAACACACATTTAAAGCAATAAAACTAGTAGTTATAATCCTTACGATTAGATCAATAGTGTTTAGACGTTAAATAATAGATAGGATAAAAGTATTTAAATAAAAGTAGCTTGTTTTTCATGAAAAGCGTCATTAAAAATCAATAATATTTCTTTTGCGTTCAAGTTTATAACACTTAAAACTACTATACTTGTTCCAGGGTGTTTTTTCTTGTGTCAAGACACCCCAAGAAATAGTTTAAAATGCTCATTCTAATTAACTCTGTTGCAGAAACCACTCTACAAAATGAATACGTTCCTCTTTGTTGATATAATTTAGAACAATTTATTTTAATATATACAAAAAAATACCTACACACACATGTAGGAAACTTTCTGTTTTAATAACGTGTCATGTCATTGTTGTGTCATGTTGTGTGAACTGCTCTCTATTATGTAGCAGTCACTGATTTTTAAAAAATAACAATAATTTCATAAATCGACGTCAGTTTAATTTTCTTTTGAATTAAAATGATGTGTCAGAGGCCATCCAGTATTTTTAAAAGATAACGAAATGGGGGGACTTTAAATTGGTGTACTTTATACAAGTACTCATTTTTGCATCCATATCCATACATACTTTGATGATCAAATATCACAAAGCGATAAAACGTTTTTTTGAGGCATCTCTGGTATTTTAAAGACTCATTCTAGAAACAAATGTTACTTTCTATTTAAAAAAAAGTTTTTTGATTTTTCAAAATATCTAAATAAATTTATAATTTTTTACTTGTCGCATAATATAATACATACACACTATATACTATATTATAATATATTCATTTGAAATGCATAATAGCAGCAGCAATAGCTTCTATAGTATACATTTTTAATGGCTCAGTAGTAAACAAGGTACGGTTATAAGTAAATTATAGATTTACCGCTGTATAATAATAAATATTTAGATATGTTTTCCAATAAGCAGCTACAGCTACATAAATCCAATGGCTCAAGTATAAAGATAAAGGTATGTTTTCCTATTGAGTGAAAATGCCTTTCCCTGCGCGTGAGTAACTTATTTCAAAACTAGTTAAGATTTGACTGGATTTTTTTTTGAAAGAATGTGTGGAAAGATTTTTTTTTAATTTAACACCTTTAAATCTGCATTCCAGTGCCAAAATTTGAATATAATGAAAGATATTCATGTTGAAAATAAAAATTGTGCCTTAAACTTGGAATTAGTGCGTTTACATCACGACCATTTTATTTGGCTCTCAATGTGGTTATTTTGTAAATGAATGTATGATATTTATATTAACTGCTACTTTCCTATATTGTATTTTTAATAACATGTGTATATTGTACATTGCAATCGCCGAATTGTGTACGGGTGCCAATATATACTGGATATATAGATAATATACACAGACAACTACAAAAATAAAAATTATTTATACAAAAAAAATTAATCTTTGACAATTTTAAGCAACGAAAAGGACATGTCAAACAAGCCAAAACTCTTTATAACAAAACCTTTAAAACCAAACTTTTTTACTTTATGAACAAGTATTAAAGTAAGAATGACTAGTTTACACCTGAAATTTGATTACGTGTGAAGTTGTAAATAGTTCTGATGAATGAGAAAAGGTAAAATAGAGGAAATTAAAAGGCACGGATGTTGATGGTGTTACTGTGAGAAAAAAATGGAAAGCGATTACATTAGTTCACCAACTATCAATCCGAATGAAGGGAGAACAATGCTTGTCGATAGATAATGAATAATTTCTTCACATCACATGTACATATAAATAGGAGGTGGTAAAAGCATGCTCACTACTATGTTTGAGTTTTGCTAAGGGACACTGTACAAAACAAATATTGGACACGACACGCGTACGCGTAATAAGTTTGATTTACAACATAAACACGGGTAGTTAAAAAGAAAGGCTGTTTGTTTAAATAAAAAAGGTCCAAGAAGACGACGGTATAAATGAAAAAGACATTCAAAGTAAAAGTTTTTGAGCTGTACATTTTTTTACATAAATATTATGTTTTACATACTATGCCAGACTCTTCATGTAAAGTAAGGCAGGACCAATTATAAAGTAATTCACTGAACTTTTTAACATGGCATTAAAAATTAAACTGTAGTAATAATCATTTGTACTTGAAAATCTTTTGCATAATGTGAAATATACAGCCAAAAAAGGTACTTCTTCGAGTATATGATTTGCATGTATGTAGATTATTTTATTTGAGTGATAAATTCGGACAACTTGTGGGTGCAGGAAACCATGATGTATTAAAAAAAGAGTGTACATACTTGAATGAAACAAGGCAATATATGGCGAGATGATTTTAAAATAAAAAAACGAAGTATTTAAAAGATGGTTTTGGATTGGAAAGGAATTTAAAAAAAATGCTGGACATATTATCGTTAGGAATGTCATATTGATACGGCATGTTTGAACCGGAGCACCCACACTACACACACTTTACTACTATACATATTACTTAATCTTCTACACATATATTATAAGTATACCTATAAGTAAATATATATTTAGGAAATTGCACAAAACATGACTGTTTTGCTGTAAAGAAACAATAATGATAACTCCGTCATCTCCTGTAATGTGTTCGTTAGGTTAAGTGAAACTAGTAGAATGTCAACGGATAAAAAAATTTATCGTTTTTGCAGCTGAAAAAGTAATCCAGTATACACACATGTATGTAACGTAACGTAGTAGTATTAGTGATGATAATGTTTCAATTTTTGTTGGTGACATAATAAGTTAAGTTACACTTAAGACGAGTTTGTCTTGGTTTGGTAATCTATGGCCATGTACTATCTAATAATTATACTATTATTATTGTAAATTCAGAACGAAAATAAATTGAAATTAGATTATATGATTTAAAAAAATTGTAGCTGTTATGATTTACTTTTCAAAAGTTTAAAAAAAATCTTCATGACAAGAAACGGTTTTCAAATTCTTCAATCAAAAATTTTTGTTTTGAGGTAACTACAAAATGCCTGTGTAGCAATTCTGTTACAATTTATGTTAGTTTTGGTGTTGCACAAGAATTTGTTATAAATGTTTATGTATTTATCTACGTCAAAAAAATGTACGCGTGATGTTGGTGCAACAAAACACGTTTTTTGTTCAACAAGTCAGTATTGAAGCATTTATCGTAGTAATTATTACTATAAGATTATGTCATGTAATTTTACTATTATTATTTTATTGTTACTATATTCTTCGCAATCATAATACAATTTTTAATAATTGATTGATTTATGTAGTTGTGCTTTTATTTCAACTTTTGTCTCTTTGTTAAGTTGACATTCTGACAATTAATAAAATCAATTTTTACATAAATAATACTAATACCCATTTTATTCGTAAAAGCCTGATTTAAACACTGAAATACCATTGCATTTAGTTAATATGAGAGCGCAGTGATCACTGAGATGAATGCTGAAAGGTTACCTGTTATACCAAAGCAGGTGAAGTTTTAATATTTGCATATTTTTATTCTATTCATACTGCATGCCCCAATCCTTGAAGATACGAAGACAGTAATGGGAAGAGGAATAAAATTACAAAGTCTCTTAGAAAAGGAAAGATCCATCCATCCAGAGTGGTACGCAGGCAAGGAAATGCGTCTTCTTAAAACTAGTTTTTTGGTATTTATATGTTGATCTTAGGAAAATCCAATTCAATACATATTATTATTATACATCCCACAGCTTACTATTTTTTATCACTATCATCGTCATCATCATCATCATACAAGAAGAGAGGCACTATGGGCAAAAGTGCAAAGCCCTGTCCTCATCTTAGAGTAGATTGCATGCTTCCATTTATTTCTATCAGCAACTACAATGCATACGAAATACATAAAACGAAATCAAATTTTGAATAATTTTCAAGCACACATATAACAAAACAGATATATGCATAAGGAACGGGTTACTTCCATTCTTCCACTCACTCGTCAGTGGAGTTACCTGCATTGTTATATTGCAAACGGGCACACACATTCATATACAAAATGTATGTATATCATCGTCATTTTTTAGATCGTCAAATAAAATTGCTGCAGGTTCAAAAGATTTTTTTTGGATTTAAAATGACTTTGCTCAAGAAATACCGCAAAGAGTAATAGGAGCACATGTGCTGAGCTGAAAGCTTAAAAAGCGAGATAGACAAGAAAGCAGCCTACGTGCGTAATTTAGTTACCTTGCCTGTATTGCATTGCATAATATGTTATTTTTATGATGTTGGAATTCTACCAGTTCAAATGCACTTCATTTCGTATATACCCCGAGACCATGCTACAAAGTTGCACACATGTCATGAAAAAAAATCCTCTAAAAACTTGTCCATTAGAGTTTCGAAGACGTTAAATGAGGAAGTAGGAAGAAGACGAGCAAGAGAAATATATGATGAGGTCCAAAATCAAAAAGCAGGTTTTTGCTAGGGATCAGCACTAACATACATAACATATGTACACACAAACATAGCATCATCATCTCATCTCATCATGCTAATATTCTTCATTTGTTCACTATTTTCACCAACTGAATTTTTACATTGTTGCTCATTTTATGTTTGTCAGAGAAAATGGTATTTATCATTATTATACTATTATAAGTACTCTATAAGTGCGTATGTTATCTCGAGGCTTTACGCTCAAAATTTTCTCCCTGGCAATAAGAAGATTAATAATAGTAGGAATACAACTATCAATATAAAATATGATATTATACCAACTGGATCCTCCTCCTACTCCAAACATCGTTAGTTTACTTATGATTGGTTTTTTTATGTGGTAAACTAAGAAATACATATGAATAATAAAAATACCGAATTGCACAAGCAAAACTAATGTTATTATGTTTATTGTGTTGAAAGCTGCTAAATTCCATCCATGCCAAGATGAAATGGAGCAAAATAAAAGACGGTTCAGAAAAAAGGGCAAGTTTTATCATCAAGATAATATGCTACCATTGCGAGTGCGTTTTCCGTAGATTTTCTAACAAACATCTTTATATATGCAAGGCAAAAGTAAAGTGGTCTTTCCGCCGCCACACACATGTCATATATACATATATAGAGTTTATCCTTTCCAAAAAAGCTCATGATCCTCATCATCATCATCATCATTGCTACTTTTCTATCTTGGATGAGATGGGAGTGCTTTGACTTCTTGGGCTGACCTTGAATTTCCGGTATTTTTGTAACTATTTTTTTCATTTGGTTGCAAAGTTTGTACGCATGTTTCATAAATAGGGATAAAGCTTAAAATATCAAAGAACTTATTGAATATTTTAATTGAAGTTGTTGCTTGTGAAACAGCCAGTAGGTCTTTTGTTGGTTAGTATATTTGGTGGAGAGAAAGAAATAGGTACTTCCCTGTGTACATTGTCTTGTGTGTATAGTGCAGTGTATAAATATTTTGTTTGTTGCTCGCGATAATGATATGCCACTCTCAGCATGACATTTGGAGCAACCAGGTAAACCAACCAGTTGCAGTTAATAATACTGCGATGCAGCATCATCACAGAGCAGCGTTATTATAACTGCAGCTCATGCTGCTATGCTGGTGGCGTGTGTGCATGGAAAAATGGAAACGAAAACCGCACACAGAAAATGCCTACAAGACAAGATATTTTTGCTGGTTTTTTAATAGTTTGTCGAGAATCGAGAAGTATGCAATGTAATATGTCAAGATGCATGTGTGTATATAAATATATGCAGTGTTTTAAAAAGACAATTTTTGAGCTTTTGAACTCTCCCAAAACCAGTTTACCTTGATAGTCTGCGTAAGCTTTAGAATTCCCATTTTGCTGAATGTTAAAAATGGATTTTTTGAATCCACTGCATTGACAAACGATGGTATGTAAGCTGGTTTAATAATAGCGATAGCAACGCAGTATCAACTTTGCTATACTGTTTATCATAATCCATTTTTATGACATAATGTTATGATACTTGGTACTTCCATTCCTCCTCTTAAGTATGTTTTTTACAATTAGTCAATGTGGAAATTTTACCAGTTTGGAATTTTGCTGGACCGTCACAAGAATTCAGAGAATTAACAAAATAACAAAATAAAAAGCATTAATACAACGGAGACACAAAAATCCCCAAATTTATTGTCTTAATGGATTCTGAAAATCGAAACGGTATTACCTTGCAGTAAAAATGTTAATCTAAATACATCATTCAACCAAACGCAAAAAGGTTGAACCATCTTTGATTATATAATAAAACTTTTTGTATGTTTTACACCATAAAAAACAATCAACGGATCACAGGGTAAAAATCGATTTTCATTTTGTTGCCATTCATCGATATAACGCTTCTATTTTTGGTAAATTGCCTCCACAGTTTGATTCTTTTTATTTTATTCTTTCATCTCGCGTCCATAAAAGGGTAGGATTTTCAAAATTTAATTTCACCAATCGAAACTCACTGGTTTTCGCTTGAATAACTTTGTAATTCTACGGTTACCCAGGTTAATGTTACGTTAAATATACTTCTGGACTCGTGAACTCAAGGTTCGAAATCACCAAATATGTTAGTCTGTAGTGACTTGTACTTATAATCCAAATACATTTGTTAAGTTTAGCTACGATTTTCTGCACTCCACAAGTATATATGGTCTAGAAGTACAGAAATTTTCTTCATTTTGGTTTTCAGTATATAAAGGATGGTAATTTTATTTTCCCTGGTTGAGTTGAGCTAGTAAATAAATAGGTACGCAATTAAATTATCATATCGTAAGTAAGTATTAAAAAAATAAAAACTATGTAGCTGAAAACGTTTCAAAAGTATTCAATTCCCAACAAACTTTTTACAAATCCAAATAAAATATAAAGATTTAAAGTAAATTCTTCTATTTATCATCTCTATGCATCTTTCTCTCTAACTGCCCGGTCGCAAGTCACAACTGAAGTAAGCATGTATGTATATTGTATATATGAATATAATAACTAAGCTTTAAACGTTTCGTACAAAAATTGAGATGGAGTAGAAGAATTTTTATTCATCCTTGTATTCATTTTAAAAGTAAGTTGCATGCTCCATCTATTAGGGCTCGCCTTCATCTGATTCATACTTCTCTGGTTCAACTAGCTGGCCTCCAAGCATTTTCTTTGTATTCAGTCTTAACGTTGCAAGCCAACCTTCTCTCTGAAAATAACATAACAGCTTAATAATTTAAATATTCGATAACCAATTTGACAACTACGCACGACTAAATGTCCGGAAAAGGGTAGTACAGCATACCTCTTAACACGTCATTACATTAATAAAAACTTAGATTTTTGACCGCAATTATTAAGACTTTTTTAATGTAGTTATGTATGTAGTATAGAAAATGATGTGTTTATGAAATCATCAATTTATCTTAAAACATTCGAAAACATGACTTATTACCTGCCGAGAAATATCATCAGTTTGTGAAAATCCCCGCTTAGGAAGACTACGAAACACGCTTATGTCTTCGACTGAAAACCGCTTCCAAACGGTAGAGGGCTGGTGTAATACTAATCTCATGATGATAACATCCCGTAATTCAACCACACTCTGTAATATTTGTAGTGATAAACTTTTCATTTTACTTAAAAAAACAGAACAATCTTCGGATAATAAGCCTTCTTACATCAGTTGCAGGAATAGAAAACACATCTTGACAACCCCCTTCAAAGTGTGGACAAGGCATTAAGGTTTTCATTGGAATACAACACTCCCACGGTCTATCAGACAAATCTGCAGAATTGGGACCCGAGGAGTGCCTTCTTCTAGAAATGTTTGCAGAAGCAGATGAGTGCATTGTTTCTAAAACAAATAAATCTTCACTTCCGTTTCCTTCTTGTGCATTACGAGTTCTAAAGTCGGTTCCTTAAAAGATTTGTAAAATCAATTAACTTACACGTATTGATCAAAATAAGTATTCTAGTTAAAAGTTAATCCAATTTTAGGAATTCCGTTCATCATCATACCACATAGGTCAACCGAAATCGATCTTTCAAAGTGAGGCCGAATTCTCATGGAAGAACCAGAATTTGGTGTTTTTGCGGATGCAGAGATGGTGCTTTTGTTGGCATTCGCTCTTTTTATGTACACAGATATCCAGGCTGTATAGTAGTTACTTAGAGTTAATTCTCCAACCTAAATATAATATTATTTAAATAATTTACCCACCTTACTGAAGAGATGTACTTGTATGAATGTGTAAGTAAATATACAAGGATACTATTTTTTGAAAATCTATTTTGTGTTCTAACTTGACTTGGCGTTTGAAAATACAGATCCACAATGGCACTCCCTGTTTTCCTTCCACCAGCAGCGTCTCCTCCACCATCTATTAATTGGATGGATATAGGACCCTTCAAAGTAAATGGAACTGCTTCTTTACCACTCATTATTTATAATTTGGTCTTGTTTCAAATAAATTTAAAATTAGAATCTGGTCAGAGAGTTAGTGACAAATACAACTTTGTACTTCATCAACATCACATGATATGCAAGAATGTGTGCATTGTGAGAGTATCCTTGAATCGTCTTTGAGCAGTGATGATGATGGTTTGATCAATAACTTTTGCTAGTAAACAGAGGCATAAATAATTTGGTATTTCCTTTTGATACAAATATGCAATGAGAAAAAAATTTACACAAAAACTACAACAGTAGAAAAAGTTTTTTTTAAAGGTATATTTATTTATTTAATGTTATTTTTTTATTATGTGCCTTTCTAGCAGGTCACAGGCCGGCACCACTTTCAGTTACAACTGCATCATTAACAATATTATTTTTTAGATGTTTTTTTTCATCATTAATGCATGACATTTTTTTATTCTGTTCATTACATAATCCACTTTTTTTCTATATGCATGTATGTATGTTGTTGTTGTACAGGGAATTGTACATAATATTTTTTAGAGAAGTATGCACCGTTACAAGTTATTTTTACCATTTTTTGTTTACCTTTAGATTTATATATTTTTTAAGACATGTATACATATTTATATATTTATAGAGATAAATATCATAGAACGGTGGAATTTTAATAATTTCTTTGATTTCTCGTTTTACAAGACGTTCTTTTTTTCTCTGTCGCTATATTTTTTTAAAAGTGTAGTTACATAATTTGATGTAAGGAAGTTAAGACAAGGAAAACAAATGTATTTCAGTAGAGAGTAACTCTGAGATCATTCATTTTTAAAGCCCAAGCTCTTAAAAATTCATAGATAGAGATGCCACATTATTTATGTATTATTTGGAAAGATGTTTTTGTTAACAAGATCGGAAAACAAACAAAAAAATGTAAATATTATTAATATGGTACGCTTCGCCGCCACCGCATTTTCGATAAAATCAGTAACATTGTTTCATTTTTTTTGTTTTTCTAACTTTTTGCTTTTATATTTTCTAACACAACAACAGACAGACATACACAGGTTTGGTAATAATATATTGCTTATGTAAATATGTATGTACGTCATTATCATAAAACACATTATATATTTTGTGTAATAAGTCATATAATAAGATTAATACAAACTTGCGAATATACTTTCTTTTAAGAATAATAAGAATAACGAATGAGATAGACTTTTTTTTCGTCTTCTTGTCGTGCACAAAAATCAGAGGCACGTCATAAATACAACGTTGATAATAATGTATTTATAGGTCATACCCAGAGAGAATAATAATTAATAATTGCCGTTAGTAATAACGATGATAATAAGTAATTTGATTATACCATCAACCATTTTCTCTATTTGCATTTATGGTTGTAATAATAATTAATTAGCAATGATAATTATAACAAATGTAAACATTATGCTATTACACAGAATAAAAACACTGGACACAGTCAACAGTATAGCGTAGTCATAAAGTCATTCTTACTGCAGTTTTTAGGAAGTAGTATGTAATCCCAAAAAATAATAATTTAATTTTTAGTACTTACATAATATTTTTAAAAACATTCTCTCCCTCTTTGTTTAAATATTACTACTTTTTTTTACACATACATGCTAATAGCACACACATATTGATCTATTATACAGAGATAAACGACAAAGAACTGCAATAATAGTAACAATAATAAGAATAAGAACAACATCAGTTTGCTTTCAATGCAAGTTATATATATATATTTCGTAATAGAAGCTGATTATAAATTTAATTATTATGCATTTGATTATTTGTAATAGCTAGATAAGTTTGTTTTCTAAAAACGCAAATCTAAAAGGAAGGCTCCAAAATTTGATGTAAGTTTTTTTATATGGTTGTAATTATCATATATTATTTTCTTTTCTTTTTCTGAAAGCTTAAATATATTCTTCATATATATTTTAGATTTTTAAACGAGACTAAGTTGCGATCCTTCATCAACTGCTTCTTCCGCTTCTTCAATGGTACTACATTTCTTCTCGTCGATGTCCATGCTATTTGAGCTACTAAGGGCTAATCGTTGCATCTTGTGCACCATTGCAATAGCATGCATCAGTTGCTGAAAAAAACAGACAAAAGAAAACACATATCAAAGTTATAATAATTCCCAAAATGCCAAGAAAGAAACATAACATGCTGTTATTACGTATCGACAAAGAGAATGAAGTTAATGAGGTGTGTATTCTATTAGTAGGGGCATCATGGACAAAAAGCGAACTTTCTTCGAAAACATCTTCTTCAATTAGTTATGATAAAGGATAATATAATTTTTTTTGGCCTTAATTCCCCAACCGCAACTTGAACACATAAAATTTCTATAGAGATCCATGATGCCATCTGGCTTTTATTGCTACCGAATTTCTAATTGCATTATGTTTGCAACCAATGTATTATGAAACAAAGAATTTTCTAATTGTTTCTAGCATTAGCAGAGTCTTTCAGCTAAATGTTACATCTCAGGTGGCACGGAGCAATAAGCCAACCATTTGAACTACTATTGTGTAAATGGAATATATACATAATGCAATGATCCTATTGAGAATATTATATATCTCGCCTTCCCCACTTCAAAGGGCTACACAAAAACACATTTTCTCTTCAACGTAGAAAGGCAGTTAGTTATTAGGAGAAAGCGAAAGTATGTACATGAATAATATGTAGTTGTATGAAAATGTAATTTATAGATAACTGTCCAGACATTGAAGGCTTGCTTTTAGTATATTGCATTGTAATAGTAATATATTTATGTTAACAAAGAAGCTTACTCTCCAACGGGACTTTGCGAAATTCTTCTTCAGCTGCTCTGAGACGGTTCCATGAATGTTCTTGTCGCTTGCTGCATTTCCAGCAATCCTGTAAAAATAAATGAGGCGGAAAAAAATCAAGTGATATTCTTCACAGTGTTGAGTGTAGTTGTGTGGATTGCAAAACTGTGGCTACAGACATAACATACATAACAAGGCTAACATGCATGTCATCGTTTTTTATTTGTCTTGTACAAAAGGGACCAAGAGAAATGTGCACGAGAGAAAAGTGAAATGAAGGTTTTTCCCTGGTTATTACTATTACCATAAAATATTTTCAGACAAGATAGAGAGAAGGACACTCACTGCACACTCTAGTGTCACTGTGTCCTTCGTCGTTTTATTCTTATTTTCAGTGTAACATCAAAATATAGAGGTTGTACAACAGGGTTTTGTGGATTCATGCATGCATGTTAATATATATTATGTACGTTACGTGTCTTTCACACGGAGACTCACGGAGAATTTTAAACAATCAAAATCACAACGCGCATATCCTTTTATTTCCAAGTGTTATCACACAGGATCTTTCGTGAGGATTAAAATACATACACATCGTAAGTAATATTTTTGCATGGAAAAGGAGGGCAAACCAACGTTCGGTCAGAATTTGTGGTGGTTTTTTTTATAGATTGGTACCACTACTATTTCCCATGTCCATGATGATAGTAGATAGATAATAGTTATAGGATAGAATTTAGATAGTACATTTTTCATTGGAATAGAATTTTTTGAAATTATGTACACATATTTGAAAATCTGGAATGTGTTCAGTGTTCAATGCCAACAGAGCACTACTGCAAAGGCACCATATGGAAATGTCACTATCATTATTATCGCATATCTTTATATAACTAGTGAAATAAATAATGGGATTGGTTATTATGGAGTTGCTGCATGTATTTTTTCTGTATTTTTTTGTTTACGTGTTAACAGATACTTTGTTTGTGAACGGCAAACATACCAACGCAATATGTAACCAAGACATAGAGGTTATCTGTGAAAACGTAAAGATAACCGGGCAGTTCCAAAAATATTTTGTGTGTTTGTATTCATGCGACAACGAAACTAATATTTCATATTTATAATCTCTGCGCAGTAATCAGATAGATGGTTTCGTCTTTCTGTTGGTTGGCATGGTACTAACATGAATACACATAAAGGTATATATACATGTTAAAGATTACGTGGGAATAATTACGAAAAGGAGCTAAAGGAGAAAATTCTCTTCTGGTGAAAATTGGATTAATCTAAAATCAGTACCGTAAGGGATTGCAACATATGTAATAATAATGATAACAGGAAATGTGGAATGAAAGTCCCACACATATAAATACATACATGAAATGGGTGTAGAAAGTCTTACGTTGTGGCTTTGTAAAGAAAGGAATAAAATACAGGAGTACCACCATTATTGTAATTGATTTGTAACAAAAGTATGGTGTGACGGTTTTTTTGGGGAGAAAATGTAAACCGTAAAATTGTGCACATTGACGACAGACATTTATTGGGAATTAATGTGTTTTTGTAATAAATGAAAAAGTTTAAAAAAAAAACTTACCATGGGTGCTGAAGAGCTTGTTTGCAGGTATACCTCTTCTCAACATCCACACACATTAGTTGACGAATAAAGTCTTTTGCTGAGTCGCTAATATCATCCCAATACGGCGAGTCAAACTCAAACTCACCTGAAATAATAAAAAGTAAAAATCAGAGAAAGAGGATAAAAATCAACAGTACATACTCTCTACTAGGTCTACTGGGAGTTCTCACTTGTCATCAGTTTTTTCCGTATAATATTTTTTTTTTGTTCAGCTACATTTTTACACGTTTGTTTTCTTTTCAAGTCAAATTTCCCCAGAGACAATATAAATTTATGACGCAGAAACAGTTCAATCATTAATCAAATTTCACATAAAAAATGGAAACAAAATAAAATGACTGTTTACTGTTTCGTACATTCACAAATGTATTGTAAACACACAACATGAAAATCCCATTATCAATATTACATTTTAACAGAGGGAAACGAAAAAAAAAGTATTACTGACCTTTAAGGATCTGAGCAAACAGATTTGCATCATTTTCATCATAAAACGGAGGATATCCACACAAAAGGATATACGAGATTACTCCTATACTCCACACGTCAACAGCTTTCCCATATGGCTTTTGTGCGAGTACTTCTGGAGCTGTTGTAAAATAAAAAATAAATAAAAGCACAACATTACTAAAGAGCACATTTTTTATTTCCATTGCAAACTCCCTTTTATTTTATTACATTTCACATTAAAATAAAATCGAAAAGTGAGCAAGTGACATATATACATACATGCATCCACATTTCACAGAAATGGTGTACAACTGACAATCATTAAAAATTTCCAGAAGCCATGTACACTTATCATAAAAACAAAAGAGAATGAGTTGCTCTTCATGATTTCATTTTTAAAGACAAAAAAGAATCATTGTCCATTCCAATCCCATTACAATTTTTTATGCCTTTTACGTTCTAGACGTGTCTCTTTTTCATTCTTTTTTACTCCCTTTCTTCACTTTACAGAGAGAGAGAAAAATGAAAGAAAAAAAATGAGAGAGAAAGTGGAAAGGGTAAAGGAAAATCCGAAGAGAAATACTCAAAAGGGAAAGGAGTAATAACAGCACAAAGAGAGATAAAGCAGCACGCCTGGCCTAACCATTTTCTTTTTTGGAAATGACAACACAATATGATGACGATGATGATGTTACTATTATCTGCTCAAACTTATCTCTCTCTATATTATGCTCCTGTCAGTTTACTTATAGCCAAAGCAATTATATAAGTTGATGTGCATATCCCTCTCCCTCTCTGTATAGTTTATAAGTATTTTCCTTTTCAGTTGTTGTTGTCATTGTCATCATCATTTTATGGAATGTACGAAACTACTTACATCTCATTTTTTATGTATGTAGTGCGTCGTTTTACATTTGAAATGTGTTTGTGTTTTGTATGGCTTAAACTTTTCGATTCAACTGTCCTTTCCACTCGAGCATTGAATTTCAGCACAATTCAATCACTGTACTTATGACTATGACGGTGGGGTTGAGTGAGGGGGTATGAATGTGGTGAGGGCCATGATGATGGATATGTTGTGGGGTAGGATGGGGGGGAACTCAAACAAAGGACAAAGCATCAGCTCAATTGTTGATGAACTAGTTTGTGTTCATCTCTTAAGAATGTATACGGACGGAGAGAGCACTATGAATGCCCATCTTGAAATAAACAACCTAAACACAAACCCATACAAACGTAAAATAGGAACATGTGTGCTGCTGTTGACAGACCCATTTCAGAGAAAAGCAAGAGGAACGGGTCCATAATCATAATTTTCGTTTATCTCCGTTTTCACCCTTACAAGAATAACAGGACTATTTGCAAAAGCGTAGGAAATGTAGTAATAGTAATATGTATATGTTGGAAAAGAACATTAATACAAAATGGGAGCAACATCTGCTGCTGCCCTATAATCTCCTTTTATTTTTATCATCATGTACTCCAAAAACGAAATTTTTAGTTAAAACTTGCTAAAAACCACATACACACACAGGGAACAATTTTCTATCACTATTTACATAGCCAGGCAGATAGAGAGAGAGAAAGTAAAGCAAAACAATGTTGAGTCGTTAGGCTCACACACACACAAATACCACCACTCAAGTAAGTAATTTAGTGTGAAGCCCTGGCCCCTTTTATTTCGATTCTATATTCTACACATTTATATTATATTACTACACATGTTCCCTTTTATGTAGGATTTTACAGTTTGCAGGCTTCGGTTTCCACATTAAAAAATCCACTTTGTGTCATGACATAAAGTACAGTTTAGATACATTTCGTTTTTTCTCGATAATGTACATAAGAGACCAAACAAATTCTTCAATCCAGAAAAGACATGTAGTGTGGAAATAAAGAGATAAAAAGGAAACGACCTATCAGATATTGCGCCTTCTTTAAAAAAAACCAAAGTATAATAATAACGTTCCATTTTTATGGCATCGTATGTTGTATGTATGCTTGTGCTTGCTGAACTCATGAAGAAATTGCAAAATTGCATCTGGATAATAAAAGTGAGAGTCAATCTGAATGTGTGTAGTATTCTGCGCCTATTTATCTGCAGTACTCAGCTTTCTAGTACCTTTTAGCAGTAAAAACGTAAAGATTATAAAGACAGTCTACACTGTAATTACAATGAGCCTCTTTAAACAGGAATTGAAATGAGTTTACTTTGCGCATTAGAGGGATACTTCGAAAGCAGTAAAAAAAGGTATAGCCACTATAGCACAAAAGAGTACTAATAAGTGTGTGTGTGTGTTCGTGTTCACATAAGTTGTAGACATGAGTCTCATCATTTATGTTAAAACCTGAAGGTAATATTTGTACACATGTTGCATTTATGTATCTTTCAGGGAGAAAGTAAATATGAAAGTATGGAGCGTTAAAAAATGAACATTCTATGCAGTTTTTTTTTGGCAGCGTTGTAGAAATTTTTTAGTGCTGTTGTTTTACAAGCTAACATTTAGAAAACTTTTAGCATATATTTTCAATTTTGCTATATCAATAAATTGACTGAGCCTATTATTTGAAGATTTTTTTTACATGTTTTGTAACTACAGCAACTTCTACTTCTAACTCATTTCGTACAAAAAATTCGGAAATTGGTAATTTGGAAGTTGGAATTTATATTTCGCCATTTTATCTCCATGACGAAATTTTAACAAGGCGATGTGATAGATGACCAGTTTACAAAAGAAAGCACATAGTCGTCTTGTATTGCAGTTGTGTCTTACATTTTATTTACATTTATCTTTTTCTTTGTTCTAATTTATGTAGCTGCTTCTCAGAAAACAATAACGAGTACGTTGTAAGTACATACATGGAATTAGTGAACTTAATGATAAAAAGCCATGCACTTTACAAAAACAGAACAGTGATTTTAAAATATACACATTACACATGCACTACTATAATTTATTGTTATCATTATAGGAATACTAGGATTGTCTGGAACTTGAAGTACTTTTAATTATATAATATTTCATGTGCAATATTCTCCTCGTTATTTTTTATACATGGCATTTCATACGAGACAAGACAAGATAAAAAAATACAACTTATGTTGCATGTTTTGGTCCTGCTAAGTTATTTAGATGGAATTTTGTACTACACAAATGTTCTCAGGCATCACGCGAATAATTGTGAGAATAATCTCATGGTATAAAATGAAAAAGCTGTTTACTACGATGAGCATAGTATACTTATATTTTAGGTGTTTGTATAAGCTTCGTAATAAAACTATATTTTTCCTTTAGCATCAAGAAGGTTCACGTTGACAACCATGATGATAGTCATAGTGGCTGTTATGGTGGGGATGATGATGATGCTGGTTTACTTTCGGCTAGTGTACTTAAGAAAGCTGACTTTTTTTCTGCTCTTTTTTTGGATATCTAAGCGCATTTTATTTTATTACAACAGACTACATAGCAGTGGTAGTATTTTTTTTATTCTGGTGAAAGTTGTGAAAGAGGGAAGAATGTTAAACATCTTTTGTAACTATTCAATGCTCTAACAATAAAGGATGAAGGAAAGAGGACAAACAAGACACAATTCTTTCCTGAGTGAGTAGTTTATCTCACTGTAAAGGACCATGAGATCATAAGCAGATACATAAATATTACAAAAAAAATCGTTGTACAAAAAGGGTTCTTTTTTCTCTAGTTTTCCTTTGAATATAAATATGTATGTGTTGTTCTGAATAAGGTGAGCGTATGAAGATGAGTGTAATGAATAAAAAACTTAAGACGACGGCAAGTGGTAGTCAAATCATTTCACTTGTCCTTTTTCCTCTCTACTCTTATTATTAGAATGGTCTCAACATATAGAATGGATTATAAAAAATAAGAAAGGTAGTGTAATAAGAAGCAGAAAGGATTTAATGTTGAAACGGAGCCAGAAGGGTGGGTGTCCTCCTTCTTATTAGTTTCCCCCAATTTATGCTTACAGGACGTTCCTTCTTCTTTCGGATTGAAACTGTCTTCATTTTTTACAGACCATTTATTTTTCTTTGGTTTTTTTTCTCTCGACTAAGCAAGGTAAAGTGAGAAAATAAAAGAGAGAAAAAAGAAAGTTGCTTTAGGCAAATTAAATGTGAAAGGGCTCGGTGCGGTGGTGGTAGTCGTTATGTATATCTTTTTTTATTCTTAGGATATGAAAGAGGAAATTTGTGACGGTTGATACGGCATTCACATAAAATGGCAGCATGCAGCAGTAGAACAAGAATTGCCTTGTTATAATAGTTGCGCATGTAAATGTACTTTTTTATTCGAGAAGAGAAAGAAGAGTAAGAAAGATGATGGCTGTAAAGAAATTCTTGGCTGAATTTCTGTTGGATGATAAAACATTTAAAATTGAACGTTGAATAGTTAGCTGGAGTGGATGGCTATTCGTGTACGCGTGTGGGCTTAACTTTTAGTAAAGGAATGAGGGAAAATGATTTGAGAGAGACAAAACACTTATAATGTACTAATATATACATATATACATACACATAGACATATGTATGAATTCATTTTACTTACCCACATATCCAGGCGTACCACAGGCAGTAGCCATAATTCCTGAATCTTCCATCTTTGAAAGACCAAAATCGCTTATCATGATCTTACTATCTTCGTCCGAACAGTAGTATAGAAGGTTTTCAGGCTAGAAAGGGAAAAAAATCAAAGACAAAGTTAAATTGACGTTGCAGCTTCTCATTCTACTTAATGCTTTCCTTGATGTACTTTTTTGGCCTTTAGTTCTTTTTGGCTACACTATGTTCAGAAATTATGAATACTCCAACCTTTAAGTCTGCATTTAACATGCTTTCGTTAAAACACGTATTAAGCTGTGAGCTGAATAAAAAAATTATTTCACCGTGGTTTCAGTATACCCCATTCATTCATTCATTACCGAAAATTCCCCAGGATTTGAGTTACAACTACTTTAACCTTTGTCAAAAAAAAATCACTATCATGTATGGGTGTACTTCTACTTGTTTAACAAAGTGTACTACATAGCTGTACCAAAAAATGAGGGGGTTGAAACTTCACTATTATCAGGATTCATTAAATCTCTCTTCTTTGCAGATAAACTGCTGCATTGTATATACATTAAATAACTGCTCTTGTAATATCTATGGGCGTGGTGGTTGCATAGTCACATGATTTGCTGTTACGCTAGGTTCACTGTCGATAAAATAGTCTTCATAGCGCAGATAGATAGTAAAGATCAAAGGCTACATTTTTTCTCTAAAAGAAACGTTTCAAAATCTCTATATATTTAAGCAGCCATACATTTGTTCACATTGATTAATTCCGTTTTCCACTTTTAACCCTTTCCATGCTTTTATCAATGGTATTCCAGAATGCAGAGAAATATTTTACCACGGAAATCATCGATACATGAAAATTAACGTGAAAAAACGAAATAAAATACTATTTTTTCATAATAGGCTTTTACCTTTAGATCTCGATGTACAACTCCTTGCTCATGCATGTAGTCCACTGCCTCCAGAACTTGACGCATCAAGTCTGCTGCATCTTTCTCCGTATACGACCCTTTCTCTACAATTCTGTCAAAGAGTTCGCCTCCGGTAACCCTACAAACACAATAAATATATAAATAACATGTAACATGATTTGTATACATTCATAATATTAGTAAGTGCACATGCTTTAAACCAATTACACTTATAATTGTTACAACTATTATGATAGCCTTTGTTTAAAATCCATGCTTGCAGTATACACAATATGAACCGTCAGTTTCTATCCTCATCTTTTTAAACGTATTTTGTAGCCATTTTCCGTTTTCCCACAGAAACTAAAATTTTACTCAAAGGTTTGTCATTCCGCCACCACGCCACTTCCTTTGGTTTTGTTACAGGCGAAAAGTTGGTTTCCTCTTCTATTCATCGGTTCACCGTTCATTCATTCATTCACCCTTTTTGTTTACACTCTTTTTTTTGTATAAGCGACCAAACTACGAAAAAGTTTTTGAAGAAAAGCGGAAAGTTTTTTTTCATTCTTATTTTGAGTCACTGGTTCTGTCTATGCATGTGTGTATGACATCACTGGCAGAATAGATATTTCTTCCTAAATAGGGATTTGTGTTTGACTACTTGACTAGGAATAACGTCAATGGGCAATCTAATGAATAAATTCCAAAAACTGAAAACAAACTTTTCACTGTGGATGATTATGCCTAATTGGTGAGAAAGTGGCGGTGTGCGGCGTGGCGTGCATGGGAAGTTGTGGGTCGTAGTCACATAATCAAAACTTATGCCTCTCTACATACATTCTACTTACATACATATGTATATATGAACATAAAGATATATAAATATAACATTTATTTCCTTTTTCTAATATTCTCAAGCCAGATAAAATATACCATGAACGAATAAATACGTGGGAGAAATTTGTCCTTTTTTATAATTCCATTTTCGTGTAAATATGTATTGCGGATTTTTTATCCTCTTTCGTAGGAAGGAAACACTTTTTTTCGAGCCACCATCGCGCATATTTTTCCTATCTGGCTTTCTTGTACAAATAAGCTTTAATTCATTTTAGAAGGTTTTAGCGTTCATCCATATGAAGAAAACACGTTATATTTGAACATATGATTTTTGGCTTTGAGAAAAGCGATCAAATGAAATTCTTGTTTTCCTTGTTAACATACTGTTTTCTTCAACGTGTTTCCAAAAGAAAGTAGGTGTATTGTAATAAAGCACGCTTACTCACTCACAAACGTGCTTTACCTGTCCACTGTCATTTTGAATTTTGAATAATAATAAAAAAAGGAGCTTTGCTGAGAAGCCGGGTATTTTTTGCTCTTTCTTACACCGCCCAAAATCCAGGAAAAATAAAAGATGATTAAAATACAAGCGTACTTGATTTTTCTTTTTAAATAAAATGAAATGTCGAGGGTGACATGCTGTTTTAGGTGTATGTAAAGGAAATGATGAGAAAAAGTAATTGGAATGAAATGAATGGGTGTAAGGAGAGAAAGATGAGTTTTTATACTATGACCATGCCAGAATATTGGAGGGTAATTGAAAGGTTAAATCGGAGCTAGTTTGCCAAATGCGTCTACAGAATATAATACACGTAAGACTCAAAGAGAGTGATAAATATAAATAATATGTGCGCTCATACGTTCACCAGGAGAAAATTTCATTTTGTTGGTTTGTCAGCTTTGGTTAAATGATTTTGGCAGATACACACATACTTACGTACATAATAAGTATGACAGGTTTGTCATAAACTGAAATGTGTCAACAGTTTACGATCCATATCTTTAAAATTTTAACGACACGTAAATTAATGTACGAACACGTTTAGTTTGTGTATTTCTTAATAGAATAATTTACAATGTACTTTAATTTTGATGTCTTTTGGTTTCGTGTTAATTTTCCATCAAAACTTAGTGCTTTTTTGGCTAAACTGCATTTTATACCATCGTAAAACTATACTTTCTACTTAATGTTAGTAAATACAGTATCTTTATAAATAGGTGGGTATGCGTATGCATGTATATGGGATTTATAGTTCTTGTGGTTTTTTCATACATAAATAAATGCAACAAGAAAGCTGCTCTAGAATCTTTGTCGTCAAACTAAACTGGAAATGGAAAGCTAAGAAATTTTCCACTTCTTCGGAAGACAAGGTTTAAGAGCCTTCATTGTTGTTGCCTATCAGACTATCTGAAAATGAGAATTCAAGCATGTATACAGTTGGGGCAATAAGATACCGAATTTGTAAGGTGCTCTTGTTCTGCGATGTATGCCGCGCTTATCAACGCGGTCAATATATTGTTATGTGTGTGATAATATTGTACATATCCTGTACTATCATTACAGAACTTGTTTTGTTGTAGCAGACAAGTAATTATAATGATTTTTCAAATTATTTGGAGTAACTCAAAAACTGAAGGGAAAAAAGTAATCGAACGGAAGAAAAAAGATAAGCCTTTATTTATGATAACTAAGCAGGTGAGTTATGTTTTTTTTAAATGTGAATTAATAATTATGTTATGTGTAATATACAACGGTTTTAGTGATACCATTTCCGTTTTTAGCACGATGACTCGCCCCCACAACCGGACCAGTGTTCAGGTCAGGGACCTTATCGTTAGTGAATGGGAAGATAAGGAGAATGGACCTAAAACCTACGCGTCACTTGCTGAGAAGTATCATCTGCCTAAGACAACTGTATTTGACATCATTAACCGGTACAAACGGACTGGAAGGATCGAAGATGCGAAGAAAACTGGGCGACCAACAGCTTTGACGGAACGAGAAAGGAGGGAAATAGTGCGTCAGGTGAAAGTGAACCCCTTCACAGGTACCCCAAAGCTTCAGGTCGAGGTTAAGGAACTCTTTGGGAAAAATGTGAGCTGTCGTACGCTCCGAAACTACATTCGGAAAGACGGATTGAGAGCAAGAATGGCACGTAAGAAACCCCTGATCTCCAAGCGGAACCAGCGCCGCCGACTTGCCTTTGCTCGAAAACACCTCAAGAAGCCCATGACGTTCTGGAACTCTATTTTGTGGAGCGACGAGTCTAAAATCAATCTTTTCGGAGCTGACGGCGCCAAAAAAGTATGGAGGAGGCCCAATGAAGCCCTTAAACTTAGGAATCTCATCCCGACGGTCAAACACGGAGGTGGGTCCATTATGGTGTGGGGGTCGATGGCAAGTAATGGAGTTGGCCAACTAGAATTTATCGACACCAAAATGAACGCCGAGGTTTATGTCGACATATTGACCAACAATTTGAAGCAAAGCGCCCGAAAATTGAAGCTGGGTCCGAAGTTTACGTTCATGCAGGATAACGACCCAAAACATACTTCAAGGAAAGCGAAGGATTATTTCAAGAAATCCAAGGTTAAGGTTTTGGATTGGCCCGCACAGTCACCGGACCTTAATCCAATTGAGCACTTGTGGGATGTTTTGAAGAGACGGCTTCGAGAATCCCATTCTACTAACGTACGAGACCTCAAAGCCAAGGTCCAAGAAGTCTGGGATGGGATACCACCGGAAGTGACTCGAAACCTTGTGAACTCGCTTCCACATCGTTTAGAAGCCGTTATCGCTGCTAATGGAGGGCCGACCAAATATTAAAATGTGTTTTTACAGCCTAAACTGCTTAAAATTAATTAAATTTTCAACTTGTTCGATTACTTTTTTCTGGTAAAAATTAATGAAATTATTTAATTATTCTGCCAAAAAAAATTAAGCCGTTAATTGTAACGAACCTTAAGTGTATTAAGTCAGTAATTGTATGGGCTATTAATAAATGGACACTTCAATGTAATTCATTCATCTTTATGTCTGTAATTTTTTTGAAATCGCAACAATCGGAAATATTCGGTATCTAATTTCCCCTACTGTATG
>JAQFZG010001143.1:0-23422 GCA_034695465.1 Entomobrya nicoleti | reverse complement strand
TTTGGATGGAAAGTTAAAAGTGGTTTGTTTTTCTTGCATAAATAAATTCGTAAATATTCCTCAATTCATTAACAGCATGTCAAGTTTAAAACATTATTGGAAAAAACTTCATAGAAATCTCAATGGTGCAATAATAACCACTTCTTCAGAAGATCTAACTTGCGCGCCTCGACACCACTCGTTTAGTTGTTTAATTAAATCTTTTCTCAATGTAACAATTAATTCCATAACATAAACTCGAATTCATTTTCTTGACTTTCTTGAACATATAGTCATAAATGCTAACATTGTTCGAATGTTTCCACACCTGAGTGTATCTAAGCGAAAATTTGATTTTTCTGTACCAGGTTTCAAGTTTAAAAGGTATGAACTCTTAATTGTCGTAGCAAACCCTCCACAAAATAGTTTAGTTGCTTTGACTCAACCATTTGAGATAACTCTCGGGTTTGTGTTGATTTTTGTGTCAAAAGTTTTAAGGAAATTTAACAATTTTGCTTTAACAAAAAATCCACTTGTACAATCAGCTTGGATTTTTTTAACACTGGCGGCATTTTGTGGACAATGCAACGACACAGTTCAAAATGTTTTGAAAACAAACAGGTGCAAATTACTCTGGATGCTGTGGGCATTTACATCATTCGTGATATCAAGTTTGTATGATGGCCAGTCGTATTCACTTTTATCAGGTGAATTTGAGACCCAGTATCCCAAAACGTTGAAACAGGTATCAAATCAGAATTTGGCGGTTATAACCACTGGAGCATATGTTCAAACTTACAATAGCGCATATCAGATTACTAAATCTTCCTTAGCGGCGTATATAAATGACCTAATTTCTACAAATCCCTCACTTGTTCCTACTTATTTTCAATCGCTATTGAAAAATCTACATTTTTTACATAATGCAGAAGGATATCTAGATTTATATATTAAAGAAATAATTAATTTTGCGGAGAAATGTCCGAAGAAAATGTATGCGATTCTGGATCAACAAAACCGTCTAAATCAAGTTGCACCAAGTATTGAGATATCGGATGGAATAAAGATAGTTCACAAGAAAACTATTGAACATTTTGTGGCATATGAAGCACTACTAATAAGAGAAAACTATTTATTTAGTAGAATACTTCATATTCTTTGGCAAAGTAAGGAACCCGGACTGTCGGATTTCTGGGATGCAAAAAATTATTTGAATAATCAAATTGATCATTTTCGATTACAAGAAATGAGAAATGAGAATAAATCAATGAATTTAGTAGGTTATTTGCAAAAATTTATTTCCTATGCTTTATTTACACCAGAAGATAGTTTGGTAGATACGCCGATAGCACTATCTTTCAATTTGTTTTTGGGTATAATGATATTTTATATTACTTTAATGCTTGTTGCGTGTATCATCTTTTGTTTTGAAAACCGAGGGGCAATAAAAATTTTAGCGTCAATACTCCAAAATTTGTGTAAAACCTGCAAAATTTCTTCAAAAGTAATTCAAGTCAGGAGTTCACATAACAATTAGTTAGTAGTTTATTCTTCAGTAGAATTATTAGAAGTATTACTTAACACTTAATTATTTGGCAATGACAATCATCAAATGACAATGATGAGTTATCTAAAAACCATAATATTCTATATAACTTCTATGGATTATGTTTTAGCCTGATTATTATGATTATTGAGTACCTCAATATACCTTGATCTGATATCTTCTAAATCAGTTTTAATTTATTTACTGAAACAATAAATATATGACCAAATCATAAAAGTAGTTTATCGTGTATACAAAATCCAATCAAACATCTTAAAAGGCCATGGGTAGCAAAAATATTACATAAAACACAACATATTAAAATAAAACATATAATGTATTGCTTTTGGTGGTATTTGTTAAATAGTATGAAAGATAAATTTCATATTTGATATATGACTGTTGGCGGACATGTAATTAATTGATATAATAAATAAGCACCTCAGTATGTAATATTATTTGATGAACGTACCTTGATATTTAAACTATTCATTATCCTTAGTACCAGTTTACATATATCATCAAGTAAGAGATACCTAAATATCGTTGCTGATGGATTGACCTACATAGATTCTTATCGTTCCTTTGCTAAATTAATATTCAGTTTCTAAGATCGGTTTTATAATACGGATTAGCTTAGAGCTTATGTAATAAAATCGATAAAATACTTAATATTATGTGTCTAATTAAGTTTTTGAGGAAATGGATCATGAATTGAATGCGAGGTAGACCATTCTATTACTTCAAGCAAAATATGTCTAACCAAAAATTAATTTCTCTCAGCACACGCGCTTACAATTAGTAAAATTATTCAAAATTTTAAATAAAGTAAAGGGCCAACTTAGAATAAACACGAAATGTCTTAACTTTTCGCAACTATAATTTAATATTATATTCAAAATGATTCCAAGCATTAAACTATTTGTCGGTTTTTACTTACTATCTACGATTGTAGTTGTTTTACAATTTAAAACTAGTCGAGCAAACTTGATCTCTTATGATAAAAAATTACACTATTTTCAAAATTGTTTGATTAATTGGAGAATATCATATACAACTTTAGTAGATATCCCATTGTTCCAAAATTTGCATACAAATATCTTCAATGAAACGCCAATTATTACACAGACTGGAATCGCAGTAGATTTTCTAGGACAAATTATGTTTGTCATTGAAGACGACATACCAAAATATTTGAAGTATTTGGAATGTACAGTTCTAATAAATGAAATTTTCCACAAGCAATTGCATGTACCTTTAAGAAATGGAGATCCAGATTTTATAATTTTCTTTTCTAAATATATTACATCAAACTTTCAATCCACTTTTGCTACTCATATTGCCAACGTAAATTTTTCGGGAACTCCTTTATTTCTAAATTCTGATGGAGACGTAGAGCTTGTTAGTTTCTCAAATGTTAACCGCTTTATACGCATGCCACCATTTATTAAAAAATTGCCACAATTGAAAAACTACTGGAAAATACTTCACAGGGATTTACACGGCGCAACACTTACCACAATTACAGCTCGTGATACAGATCCAACCTGCCGTTTAGACCACAAGTCATTTATTTGCTTAGTGAAATCCTTTCTTAACGTAACAATACATTTGGCATCTGTAATTCGAATTGATGTACTTGATTTTGTGGATCAAGTAATTGTGGACAAATATTTAATTCAAGATTTTGATTCTTTTGGAATATCAAACCAAAAATACGATGTGACGGCTCCAGGTTTTACTTTCAAACGATATGGACTTCTGATTTGTTTAGTGAATCCTCCTCAAAATAATATGGTTACGTTAACACAAGCGCTACGGTTAAGTGTTTGGTTTGTTCTCATTATAGTCTTACTTTTTGTTTCACGGGTTCTCAAGAAAATAAACGCTTCACAATTTACCAAAAATCATTTTGGGTATTCAGCATGGATTTTCCTAACATTATCTGCTATGTTCGGACAATGCAATGACAGAGTAAGAACTATTTTCAAAACAAACAAGTGCAAATTACTATGGATTTTGTGGACATTTGTGTCATTTATTATATCAAGCTTGTATGATGGCCAGTCATATTCCCTTCTATCAAGCCAATACAAGTCAGAGTATCCTAATACGTTGGAAGAGGTTTCAAAACAGAATTTATCAGTTTTGACGACTGGTATGTTCCTTTCTTCTTACAATAGTACATACATACTTTATTATTCTGTTGTGGAGCAATATATACGAGAGCTGAATTTTACGAATCCTTCACTTGTTCCAATATATTTTGAAAATATACTCAACAATCTGCAATTTGTTCACCCTGTGAGACAGTCGTTGAATATAAACTTACAAGAAATTATGAAATTTGTGAGAAATTTTAAGGGCAAAATGTTGGCAATATTTGATGAACCAAAAAATCTACAAGAAATTGCATTTAACATTCAGATAGCGGATGAGATAAAAATAGTGGGTAAGAATCCAGTCAAGAATTTCGTAACATATGAGGCAATGTTAATACGTAAGAACTTTGTATATAGTAGAATACTTTACATTCTTTGGCAAAGTAAGGAATCTGGAATTTGGAATTATTGGAATAAAAAGGACTATTCAATGGTCAAAAGGTTCAAATTCGATCGTGTTATGAAGCAGGAAGATTTGCACAACAAACCAGTTGCACTTACCTTTAAATTGTTATGGGACATAGTAATGTTCTATATTATTTTACTAGGAGTTGCTTGTGTTGCGTTTTGTTTAGAAGTACGACGGGCAATTTTAGTAGTTTTATTCGTGACGTTGAAGCAATGCAATGAAGGCCTAAGAACAGCTTCAAGGCTACTCAGAGAAAAGTTCTTTATGTCAAATTCGAGTTCACTTAAAGTACAAAACGATTGTAATATATTTACAATACATCAGAATAAGCATGAATAAATAACGCTTCATTAATTTCTTATAATAAAATGGAAAATCATTTATTTATTTATCTTGCAAATTACATCAAAAATGTATCAAAACAGTAAACATTTTTATCAGTGATTAACTCAAAGACCCAGTGAGTTATATCCCTTTGGCTCCTCCCAATCACAAGTCAAAACCTCTTCCTTAATCTTACGAACAATAGATTTCGCATAATTTTGAAAATTAAAGTTGCTTGTTTTAACCGCTTCCTTATGAGCCTCTGGAATAGGAAACTGGTAGTAAGGGACCAATAAGCTACCAAACTCCTTTTTGTAATAGTCATTAAGCCATTCCCCTTTGTATGGAGAGTTCAAAATGGAATTGAATACCGCGATGTTATTGTCATACAAAACCTTGTTAAGTTGACTAATTTTAGGTGGAATCGTAGTAGTACATCTGTCTGTTCCATCAGCTTGGGGCACAACACGATTGCCTGGCTTTTCCAAAACCTTTGTAATTTTTCTAAAAACCATTGGGATCATAATCTTTCTCACAGTTTTCTTTTGAGAGTCATAAAATCCATTGTTCCAATTCAGATTTTTGTCAACTGCTGCCATCATCATTGCAGTGGTTACACTGTCCTCATCATTGTTTCCACTGTTTGCTTCACTTCCTTTGTCGCTCTGAAGGGCGGTCAAGGTTTCGTTATGGTCTTGGGTAAAGGGTTGGGCCACAAAGTAGCAAAGTTCTCTAATAAATTTCAATTCAAACTAAATTAAAATTCTATAATGGGCCATATAGAAACTAGATTTATAATTGGACTTACGGATCTGTAATATTCCTTTCATGAGGAACTGTTGCGTCATCATAATCCACAAATCCTGCAACCGAATACTCCGTCTCAGGAAAATCGGACTGAAGTTCATTCATAACATTTCGCACAGTTTCCACCTGAAAACGCATCCAACCTTTTGGAGTATTTCGATTTAGGGAATAGGCCGCGACAAAAACAATCTGCAACTTTGGCTTGTCCACAAGATGGCAACTTTCATCCGAAACTGCTAATTGAGTGTTGTAAAATACAACGAAAATTAGTGTAAAAATTGGTATTTTACTCATTTTAATTGGAATTTCAAGACTTGAGATTTGAGTAAAAAAGAAGAATTAAATATGACAAGAAAGTGGTGTGAAGTATGTACTAATTATTCCGTTTGAGTTTTAATTGCTTTTACAGAACGTTGCCTCATTATTACATGTAATACCATTTATGAGCACAATGATTAGTTAAGAGTTAAATGTGCATATTGAGGCTTATAAAAGGAGTAATTGGCCAATTTAACATTTTATGAAGTAATTGCTTTTGGTTGTAAAATGCACGTAAATGGTAAATGCATGTAATCAAGTTAATGCATGTATTTTACGCGATTTACGGTTTTTAGGAAGGCGTAAACTGCGTTTTTGGGATACGTTGCATTGATTATATTATTGGTAAGATCCCAAAATAGATTTCATCATATGATTTATAATAGATTGTTTGATAATGTTGGCCAATATTATGTAAATACCATGAAGTTCATGTCTTGGTGAATGCTCACTACCAAAAACTTAAATTCGGCGGAGTGCCAATGATTTGATCGATATCAATACATACATATCTTGGTAAATTTAATTTATTTTGCATGTACTACTTATAAGATAATTTGACTCATGTATTAAGGAAATTTTGCGAAAAATATAACACTTTAAAACTCTGTATGAATATGAATGGTTTCTATCCTTAAATATTCTGAAATTTTTGCATTGAAGTAATGCCAAAGATTACAAAATACTAGAATACATTTATGATTATGATTGTTGCACGCAGAAAAAAAAATTCGAAACAATTATAGGGAACAAAAGTAATGATTATTACTACATACATTTGTTATGTTCTTTTAGTTGAATTGTTGAAATTAATATTGTTTTACATACTTGAACATATTTACTTTAGAAACTTTTGTTTGACATGGCATTTCACAGTTTAGAAAAGCTCGTATGATGTTGTTACCTATATCGATACCCGTTGGTTATAAGGTTTAAACATTCATTTGTAAATTTATCAGTAGATTCAAATACGATTATCCATGCATTTTATTTTACATTCGATATTTATGTCGACAGGGATGATTATGTTATTTGGTTTAAGTTATTGTTACTGTTACCATTCATGATTGATTATAAATGAACGATGGCTAAGAGTACGTGTCTTTTGTCATGACTGATACTTACTACGTTAACGCCCCTTTCTAATAATTATACTAAATTGCATATAAAAATATATACTGAGCAGCGTACACACACAATAAGCCTGTTATTTGTCGTAATCACTGCTTTTTAAGTTGATCATTAAATTTGTATAGCCTAGTCGATGGTAATTATCAACATGCATTTAAATTTGATGCAATGCTTCTATCTACCTATGTTTAAAGTACATAATTTTGTATTCTGAAAAATATTATGAAACTTGGAAGCTTTTTGAAAACTGATTGGTCATACGGAGAAAAAAAATCTAGTAAAACATTAGCAAATACTGAGATGCATCTTAACTTGCAAGAAAGTACTTTTTAAATAATGAATATCCAAGCAACACTTAAATAATCTCTATTTACAACAGCTTTGTTAAAATAAAATAAATCCGGAATTTGAAATTTATAATATTCAACATGACAGACTTTCGAGAACTCCTTTATATTATATTTTCCCAAAGAACTAAAAAATGCGTGTACTTCGACATGGACGTAATGACTCGGTTAACGAATTAATTAGGAACACACAAATGGCATATGGCTTCCCAAACACAGAACTTACAACTTTTAGAAACAGCTACGTTGATAATTTTAATGATCATTTACAAAAATCTATATTTCAAGATTGTATGATAGTCAGTCATCGAATGAATCATTTCCAATTAAAATCGAACCAAAGTATGTTCAAATAATTAAATAAATTGCAAATATCATACAAATAACCAAAAGCTTCACAATTTATTTGGAACCTTGATTTAGAAAATTTACTACAAGGTCAAATATACTGATGCCCTTATACTTCTCAAAATCAAAATACAAAATCACAATACAAATTTATTGATTTATTACTTTGTAAAAAACAACAACAATTTATCATTAACCAACAACAAATATACCCGTCCACAACCTAAAGCCCCAAAGAATTGTACCCCTTTGGCTCCTCCCAATCACAAGTCAAAATCTCCTGCTTAATCTTTTGTACAAGTGTTTGTGCATAAGTCTTAAAATTAAAAGGACCATATTCCGCTGCCTCCTTATGAGCCTCTGGAATAGGAAACTGGTAGTAGGGAACCAACAAACTAGCAAACTCCTTCTTGTAATAATCCGTCAACCATTCTCCCTTATACTGGAAGTCCAAAATAGAACTGAATACAGCAATGTTGTTCGTAAATAAGACTTGGTTCAACTCCTTCATTTTAGGTGGAAGTGTGGTTGCACATCTATCCGTTCCATCTCCCTTTGCAACAGTTCTACTTCCTGGCTTTTCTAAAGTCTTTGAATTTTTCCTGAAAACCATTGGGATCATAATTTTCCTCACAGTTTTTCCTTTCGAGTCGTAAAATCCACTGTTCCACTTTAGCCTCTTGTCCACAGCTGCCATAAGCATTGCGGTGGTAACACTATCTTGATCGTCGATTCCGTTACTTGCAGAGCTCCCCTTGTCGCTTTGAAGTGCTTCTAAGGTTTTGTTGTGGTCCTTGGTGAACTCTTGGGTCAAAAAGTAGCAGAGCTCTCTAAAATAATTACAATTCAAAATCTTTAATTTAGCCCACAAATTATTAGAAGCGTTTTATTTTAATTTTTAGATGCAACTTACGGATCTTTAATTTGTCGTTCCTTTGGATTGGCTCCGTCATCATAATCAACAAATCCAGCGACCGAATACTCCGCATCCAAAGCTTCTTTATTAATTTGATCCATAACTGCTGTGATGGTTTCTCTTTGATATCTCATCCATCCTCTGGGAGAATCCCGATCTAGGGAATATGAAACCACGAAAACAACCTGGATCTTAGGCTTGTCGAAAAGTTGGCAACTTCCATCCGAAAGTACTAATTCAAGGTTAAAAAGTACTACGAATAGTACCGTGAATAGGGATAATTTGCCCATTTTTAAAGATTATTTCAAGAGATGATCTTTGCACAAGACAGAAAATGTAAATGGTACGGGAGAGTGGAAGGAAGTTAAAATTAGGCTTGTCGAGTTTAAATTACTCAGAAAAATGTTGAGGCATAAATAGCGTATATTTTTATCGATTTGCGTCATCCGCACAATGGTCAAACAGGAAATAGGAATATACTTAGTTGGTTTTGTATAAAGGAGTAATTAGCGAAAGTGTTAGTAAACGGGATAATTACTTGCGGATATTAAGTAGTGCTAGCTGTTGCTATACATCAATGCCGTCTCTCTATCCACCCGTCGGCATACTGACTTATGAAAAACTTGTGATAAGAAGTTTAAAATTAAAAAACATATTTAAAGAATTAAGGGGAATGTTTTATGAGTTTAATAAAAAATATTAAACGAAACTTAAAAAAATAAGATTGTTACCGCTACTTTTATACACATGGTTGCTAGCATTTTATATGATTGGGATATTATTCATTAAACCGCTCTACTTTTTAATCCGGAAGTGACCAATAAATACACAGTAGTTTTGTAAAGGGAAACAAAGTCAATTAATTATATGAGAAAACGGAAGTGTGAAACCGGATGAAATATTTTGGCTCGCTTCCTAATGCGTAAATGCAGTTTACATAATATAGTTATGAAACAACTTGCATTTAAACAAAGAGACATGTATTTGACAGCATTTTAATATTTTGTGGTGCTATGCAATCCATGCTTTTAAATGAACTTAGAAAACTTATATGTACATCAACATGCCCTTTTCAATATGCGATTAGAAAAAAGGTTGACTAGTTTTGATTCAGAGTAAAACAAAAACTTATTATCAGTAATAGATTTATTACCTATTATAAATACACGGAATTAAATTTAATTTGAACTTAATAGTTTATATTTATATTTGTAATACATGGCACCAATCTCAGCTTGCAGCTGTCCAGTTTAAATTGACTCTACAACAACAGTATTTAATGATTCATCAAATGTTTAAGAGTGAAATATCATATACACAAATATATTACTATCAAAAATATTTAACAAATTATCCGCTCTCATTGCTAGATATATGATGGACGTTGAAGCAAAACGTTTCGTCGTAATTATTAGTTTGTACTTCAGCAAATGTATTTCTCATGTAGTTGTTAAATTTAAAGGGCTGCGAAGCATACTAATTCTTGGGGATTCTAATCAGAAAAGACGTTGGTTTACCTCTATCATTCATTATGAGTGCATAATTTTCAGTTATGTGTAAAACATAGTGTTTCAAAACGCACTTCAAATTTAGAGAGGCAATGTACTTACGATTAGAATAATAGGCATTTAAAAATACTGCTATTTTTGGAAATATATGTGTGGGTTCAATAATGGTCGTTACAGATTACAAGTTTAAGTAAAACATTGTGCCGTTGAAATCATGTATTGCATTTTTTCTCCATTCCTGAGTACTTGGAATTATTTTGCGTTAAAGTTGTAAACGACGCAAGTAAATAAATTAAACGAGTAAATTATGCGCAAATGAATTCGTAAAACAGTTATAAAGATGTTTAAATTACACTTTTTATTTCAATTTCATAACGAGTTAAAATTTTATTTTGAAATAAATTGACCATAAAAAACCTTTTCAGTATCGAGTTCAATGTTACTGAAAGTAGAGCTACTGATCAGCTTGATACAATATACATATTTTTATCGTGGGTGCAAAAATATGGTTGGAGAACATGTTTTGTAATTATTATTTTTTTAAATCAAAAAATTCTGATTGGTTTGAATCTCAAAGTTTAAACTATTCAATCAGAAAACTTCTGAGATTTTATCCAAGAGTCATATTACATATATATGCAAGACGAGTTCAAAATAAACCTTATCACTTATGTAACACAAATCGCCTCTTTTAAAAACGTAATCCTTTAGAAAATATTTATTGGTCTAAATATATAATATATTAATAGTCTATAATGGCATAGCTCCTATTTACCATACTCCATTTTGGGATTTGCATTCTATATTAAAATTTGATAATGTAATAAGACCTAATATCAGTTCTAAATTATACAGGACATTACAAAAATAAAATTTAGCCAATCAAGTGAACGAGAGTTGCAATTATTTCCAGCATGGAATACTTTAGTACATAAACAAATACATTGCAGCAAAAATATTGTAATATAATAGAGCCATGTTATTTCAAATTTTACAACATAACTTCATCATTAATGAGTACTTATATGGGTTCGTAATAAACTCGCCTGTGTAAACATTGCACCACATGTCAAGCATTTAAAAGGTTTCTCTCCAGTATGCTTTCTCAAATGCATTTCGAGGACACTTTTGATATGGAACTTCTTGTTACACAACATACATTTGTGGTTCTTGATTTTAAGGTGAACTACTTTTTCATGACTTCGCAATGCACTGAGGTAACCAAACAATTTTTTACATATTTCACACTTATAAGATTTCACATTATTATGAGTAGCCACATGTCTCAATAAAACACTTCTTTCTGTGTACTTTTTGTCGCAAAGCTTGCAGCTATATCGCTTCATCCCAAAATGAACATTTTGTAAATGTCTTTGTAGGTGGCCCATTTGTGTAAACTCTGTATCACAATTAGCACAATTGTAGGGCTTTTCTCCTGTATGTCCTTGAATATGATGCTCTAGACTACGAGCAGAAACAAGAGATTTGTGACAAAAGTTGCATTTAAATTGCGGCTTAGATTTTTTCAAATTGCGGCGTTGATGGGTGATCAGGTGGTTTTTCAGTTCTGTCTTGCACACTATTATTTCCTCGCAATGGTTGCATTGAAAAACAATTTTTTCACTAAAATTTAATTCAATCTTTCTCTTAAGCACCATTTTGAGACTGCTCTTAAAATATGACGAAGAGACGAGTCGTAACTTTTATAGTATAGTAGTAGTGCTATGCACTAAACCTGCGAAAAAATATTTTTAACTTGGATTTTAATTAGTTAAATTGCTTGAGTTTTCTTATAGTATTTTTGTCTTGCAAACTATACATCCAGGATGATTTCGTGACAAGAAACAATGTGCACCCGTACTCCTAGGCAATTAGTATGACTTTTTCGAAACAATCCCAAAATCAATGTGACTACAAAGATGTACGTGAGCATTCAATAAATGCAAGGGAACCAATATATACTGGTTGAAAAAATAAGTCGTCGTTATAATGTACTACGTTCATTGTATTGTGTTGTGGATAACACGCTTGACAACAATGCTTCTTTTTGTGTATGCATAAGGTTTATTATTGTCATACAGTCGCCACTGCATGACTCATCTTACAATGAGTGAGCTTACATAAATGTTTAGAAAACATACATGTTCCATGTGCAACGTGTACAAGAACAGTACAACCTTTTGTTATAGTAAAAGGTAAATTGTCCATTTTTGTTTTTTTCTTCGACAAATAACCATAAAAGTTAACCACATGTAAAAAATGATAAAGTTAATACAAACTAGAAAATAAAAATATTTCTAGGGACTTTATTTTTTAGGGCATTTATTAAAGTTTGGGGATGTTTTCACAGTATATAATATTAGAGACTCCTGACGCACATGTATCAATTACCTTATAATATTACACATTTTTTAAACCTTTTAAGGTTATCTGGATCTGGTGAACTTATCGTATCGATTCATATTATAATGCCTAAATACTTTGTAAAAACAAACAGTATACAAGGTGTGGTTAAAGTATTGTCAGGAATAAGCCGCCAAAATCACATAAAAAATTGAGACACAATATACCCCAATGCATATTGTTAAACTCTAAAATCATTGGAAATGCATATTTGAGGTTTAGTAGAGGTCTTTATAAAATACTAATTAGAGTAAATATAAAATGGTATGGTGCCCTTAAAATAAACGTGGCATTGTTTTGCTCCTTTATTCCTCACTGACTTTTTTGAAACAAAAATATACAAATATGGGTAAGGTTGCACGGACAATATTTTCTTAGAAATGAGTGCAGCAAACGTTCGTCGAGTAATTATTTTTTGCTACGTTAGAATCTTGTGCTGTAATTAGATACAACTTACAACTATGTGAAAACCATACGTGCATTATTTATTATGTAAAGTATGAGTTTGAAATAAAGATCGTATTCTAAAGAAATCGTGCCGACCTGATTAGCACAAAAATGGATTTTTATTTGAATAAATTAACTTCTTATTTAAACATTTTTCAAACCATACACAATTCTGAATAGTTTACAATTACCAAGTTATCTTTACTTTACATTTTAATTAGTGAATACGTAACTAAATTTTTAGATAATGTAATGATAATTTGAATAGTTTATTTTCTAAAATAACAAAAAAATGAAACGAGTTAAAAATGTTAACCGCGTTTTAAGTTTGTACATAAATTAGAACCATTTGAAACATATCATCAAAAACATAAGAATATTCTATATCTTAAAAAAAAATACAAATTAGTTTAACGAGTTTCTACCGTTGTGTTATGGCTCATGGGTAGCTAAATGGTAACGTAGCTGTAATGATTTATTAAATGTAGCGAAACACTTCTGACATTTAAATGGCTGTTCTCCCGTGTGCTGTCTTATATGTATTTCAAGTTTACTTTTGACAGCGTATTTCTTTTCACACAACATACATTTGTGGTCTTTGATTTGCAAATGAATTATTTTTTGGTGGCTTAGCAGGCTGCTTGGTTGAGTAAAGGTTTTGTCACATATTTCACATTTGTAGGGTTTTACTCCACTGTGTGTCGTCTCGTGCATCCTCATAGTTTGTTTTTTTGTAAAAGCTTTGTCACAAAAAGCACAAATAAATGGCTTCACACTATTATTGCATATATTCGTCTGTTGTATAAATTTACCAAGAAGATGAACTACATTTTCGTGGTTTTTCAAGGTGGCTGGTCGAGCAAATGATTTGTTACAAGTATCACAATTATATGGTCTAAGACCACTGTGTACTACTTCGTGAAGTTGTAATTCATATTTTTGGCCGAACGTCTTGTGGCAAATTTGACAGGAATATCGCTTTATTCCAGAGTGTCCATCTTTGTGTCTTTTCAAGATAGAATTCTGTGTATAAGAGTTATTACAAATTCCACAATTGTAGGGCTTTTCTTCAATATGTCCTCGAATGTGACGTTCTAGTTCTTGAGTTGAACGAAAACACTTATGACAAAAGCTGCACTCAAACGGTGTCTTTGTCCGCACTAGTTTTGCTGTATGCGTGAGCAAGTGACTTTTCATGTCAGTTACTTTGATAAACAACTTTTCGCATTGGTTGCACTGAAAAACCAGTTTTTCACTGTAGAGCAGTTCAGTATTTCTCAGTGGAACCATTTTGTAGCTTGTAGACTAATATTTTAAAGGCAGTCAATAAAAACGGTTTGTACGTTCACTTGTTTTAATAAATTATTTTATCACACTCTCAAATTAAGTTTAGCTCAAACGTTCTACGGTTTATTACTTCACTATTTGATATTTCAATTCTGATATTACAAATTATAAAGTTTTACAATCATTTAAAAAAAATTAACTATCGTAGTCCTGCCTAGCCACTATGACTTTACTGGAACAAGAATGAAATCAGTGTGTACGTTACCTTCTGAGAGTCTACATGAAACAAACACAACAAATATTCACCAAGCTATTTGCATCCCATAAAAAATACAATGTGTACACCAACGTGTGTGCAAGGGTATGTTTATGCTTCAGCTATAAGCTTGTTGTGCATTTTAAAAGGAAATTCTCGTCGGTTGAATGTATATGTATCCTTCGTGCAAGCTGGGCAGATGGACTTAAAATTTATTTAATCGACAGAGAGGTTTTTGTATGTGCATATAACTGGATCGTGGTACCCTTTTCACGCCCAAGCTATTAGTCATCGGATTTATGTAGCATTAAACAGCGCATTGTCTCTAACTTTGGCTGGTTGCATGTGAACGCAAAGGCAAAGAGGCAAATGGTTAATTTTAGATGCATGGCCGCAACTTCTACAAATTTTCCATTAGCATTTTTCATGGCCATATGCATAGTTAACCCGTAATAAGACTATTGTAAAATCTACAAGTTGAAGTACAATTTTAGTAAACAACTTTATAGTACGTTAACATGCAACAACAATTTTAAATAAACATCTTGTTAATAAAAAACATATGCCTTTAAACTATTTAGATATATTTACTGAACGTTTTGATATTTAAATTTGCAATTAATCAAGATTCCCTTTTGTACCAAATTAATGCTGTGTTACTGAAATGTTTACTTAAATGCAACAAATCTTTTGTGGCAATCATAAGGTTTTAATTTGTTTTCTTTCTAGTTTGCCTAGTTTATTTTAAAACATTTTTATCCTAGATTTTGAGTTGAATAACCTTCATGTGGTTTTCAGAGATTTCAGATTGAGTGAATTATTTACTTTGAGTTTTGCACTTATAAGATACCCACGGAGAGAATGTGATATTCAAGATGAAATGCCGAAGGGAAGAATTTGAGATAAGATAAATATTAAAATGGCATTTTCTTGGTGATTATTTAATGTGGCTACGTTAGTAAGAGTATTATTATTCCAATCATATAGACATACATGTTTTTCCTTATTAGTTTCATTAAAAATGTAAACTAAGACAAATTATTTCATTTTTACTTTTTTAAAGGCCAACATTAAACAATGCATACACTTTTTCCTGCAAAGAGCAGAAAATGAATCAACAGATTCTAGTCTAAAGTTATGTGTTTTATGTTTATACTGGAAAAAAAATATACCAATTAAGTTTCACAAAACATATATTTCAAAAATGAATTTTTAAGAAAATATTTACTAGTTTAGACACATATTATTTTATATTGCAGCTCTACGTTAAAGGTAGCATAAAGTAAATTAATTCTATATTTAAAATTGTTAAAGTACACTTATTTCAAAATCTAACGATAACTTGAACAGTACATCAAAAATTAAATGCCGCAAATATATAAAGGAGATTTACTAGCGTTATAATCATTGAGTACTCAAGTAGGTGAACAAATACATTACAAACAAATTAATTCTAAATAGCTATGATCAATATTTTTCCAACTGAGATCTTTACATTACTACTTCGTTGATTTATGGAAAATCATACGGTTACGTAAAAGAAACGCTTGTTCAAACATTGCACCACATGTCAAACACTTAAACGGTTTCTCACCCGTATGCTTTCTCAGATGCAGTTCGAGGGCACTCTTGACAGGGAACTTTTTATTACACAACACACATTTGTGGTTCTTGATTTTAATGTGAACTACTTTCTCATGGACCCGCAAAGCACTCAGATAACCAAAAGATTTTGTATAAATTTCACACTTAAAAGATTTCACATTATTGTGAGTTGCCACGTGCCTCATTAAAACACTTCTTTGTGCGTACTTCTTATCGCAAAGCTTACAGCCATAGGGCTTTATGCCAACATGCACATTTTCTACATGTCTTTGTAAATGACACTTTTGTGTAAACTCTGTATCACATTTAGCACAGTTGTATGGCTTTTCTCCTGTATGACCTTGAATATGATGCTCGAGACTACTGCCAGACACAACAGATTTGAGACAAAAGTTGCATTTAAATTGTGGCGATTTTTTCAATCGGCGACGTTGATGGATGCCAAGGTGGCTTTTCATTTCTGTCTTGCACATTATTATTTCCGGGCAATGATTGCATTGAAAAACAATCTTTTTACTAAAATTCAGTTCAATCTTCTTTTTAATCACCATTTTGACACTGCTACAACAGGACTGCTGGCCAGAAGACAAAGCGAGTATTTGAAACTTTTTTAGTATAACTATTCACTAAACTTGCAAAATATGTTGTTTAACTTAGACTTTAAATAGCTTATGGCTTAATTTTTAAAATTATTGTTTTATTGTGTAAAACAATGTGTTACGACGATTTCTTGACAAGCAACAGTAAGTCTTAGCCCACCTTTGTCGAAACAATGCTGAAATCGATCTGACTTCAACGACTTCTGACGAGTGCATAGATAAAAATGCAAGGGAACCATTATGCATTGTCTTCAAAAATCAGTCGTCGTTATTCTGAGCTACATTCATTGTTTTGTGTTGTGGGTAACATGATTGACAACAATGCTTGGTTATAGGAATGCATAAGGACTACCATTGCTACGAAGTCCTAAATAAATGACTCATTTTACATTTACATGAAATTTAAAACATGTATGTGTCACATGGTATGTCCATGAGAGCATAGCAGCTAATGTACCTTTTCTGGCCGAATAACCTTTTATGAAATACTCAGGTATTGTATGGACTCAGAGGTGCCGATGGATGGAAGTAAAAGTGCGCAGGCAACGTGGAAAAAGTGATCAAATCTCTGTTCGGTTTTACCGGAGGGTTTCCAAGGTGTACTGGAAAACCTCAGAGACATAAGCTAGATGGTTTGGGAGGTCATCTGGTGTTAGGTCCCCACCTGTGTAGAGTTATTGCTCTCCGTTATTTCAACGGAAACATGACCGATGTGAAACCTAACAAGTCAAAGAGCAAAACATTAAGTACCACAGCATTTTAAGTATAGGTAGCAATACATTTTATTTGTGTAATAAACATAATTGAGATTTTTGAAAATATCTGCATAATTCAAAATCGTTGAAATAAAATATTTGCCGAATAGTCGATCAAATCAAATTTGTTAACCTTAAGTGCTTGAATTTTTAAATATGTTCAATACCAGTAATTCAATTCAATATAAGACGTAATAGATTCTGCTAGTTTAGTATTGTGTATACAATAAAAAATGTTTAGTCTAAACACCACAAGTTTTAAATGATTAATTTGATTACTAAAGGTTTTCATTAGGACGTTTGTGATATGCTGTCTTTGAGTAAATGTACTTAACCTTCGATATCAAATCCAGCAGCCTGGAAAATAAATTAAGTTCTAGATTGGTCTTAATAAAATGTATAACATATTTGAAACTGTGTTGGCAGCATTTGTAGGCTTTCAAACAAAGTAAAAACAGTAGTTTTGCAAATTTAAACGGATTAACACTAAAATAGCTGTCTACTAATATAAAAGCTAATGACGACAATAGAAATCCAACCAAGGGTATCATGCAAAGGACATTAATCGACGAACTGCTAGAGTGATTTCCAGACATTGTTCCGTTTTCCATTTCAATTGCCAGCAGTTTTGCTTCTCTAAATGCGGTTTTCATCATTAAGCACCACTTGAAGTACTTTTGCCACCAGTCTATAATCCCGGTTTCAAAGTAATGGTTTGATTTGAGGCGAATGTTAGATGGAAAATATCCTCGATATCTATATGCTCCTAATGTTTCGTGAATAATAGACTTTCCGTAATACACCAGCTTTTGTTTCACTTTTAATGCAGTGTACAGGGGAATGGCTTGAGCCTCTTGTAAAATTACGGCAGATTTGTTGCAAGCGTTCATATGCTTATCCAAAATTGTCTCGACGGACTCTGAATGGCCCGTATGTCCGTTACTTGTGTTCCAAGCTGGAAACATTTTAGTACTTGAAAGATATGGCCAGAGCTTATTTGCAACTAATTTCTTTACACTTGACAACCTCCGCCATTCAGAATAACTCCAAGGTAATAATATAACATGTAGCAATTCTGAGATCATTGGAAATGTCTCGTGTCCATTCTCCTGCGAATTGGATGCTTCTACATTGTGATTAGTTTTTTCCCCAATTTTCCGCATTGTAGAATTCTTAAGTAGAATTTGGCGAGTATAAATTGTAAACTGATGTTTGACGAGAGTGCTATAGTTGTCAAAAGGAATCATGGGTGGGTCCAGAGTCAACTTTGTGATATTATCGCCTTTGTATAGGTTTCCAATAAACAAAAACGTTAGAGGTATAAGTAAAAATGATATAGAGAACGTAAAACTGTCTCTAAGTGAAGCATTCTGAAATAAACTGGATGATTGCTCGAGCCAAGTGGCATACAAATGAAAAATTCCGCCAATGGGCTGGTTTCTCTGTTGAGTATAATTCATAATCGTTGCCAAAGACATGAAAGTAAACAGCAGCCAAAGCCAAGTCCAAACATCAAAAACGCTAACTAGTTCTTTTAGTTGAAAAATCCAATGAAGTTGCTTCTTGTGACAACTCACGAATCTCAACTGCTTTCTACGAAATGCTAACCGAAAATCCTGTAATTTCTCCAAATACAAACTTATATCTCTGTGAATACCGGGGCGGAGTTGAGGATGAAAATTGATGTCCTGTCTTTTAAAGCACATCTTGATTTTTAAGAATTTCCATTGCCAATTGTTCGCTGGGTAGTCACCCCGAACAAATATGGTTGTGTTTTTGGGAAGTAGGTGGGAAATCAAATGTATGTCCGCTAAATAATTGATTGTGACCAGATCCATTGGATTCAAGCGTCGTATATTTTCAAGAACAGCTCTTTTGGTTCGTCGCGCTCTTCTCTTAAGATCCCACATTTGACGACAATAATATGCGAGCACAAGTTTAACTTTACGAACAGCGGCATTTAAACAATCAGGCGTGAATGATTCTTTGGCTACCGACATTTTGTTCATACTTATTAAATTGTACTTGAATGGATCGCAGGGGTCAGAGTAAGCACAAAGTATGTATAACTTATTAAATCTCGGATATACTTTCAATACCAGCACCACTTCTGATAAGCGCTGGAAAGAAGGATGACCAAGGACCGACGAAGTCCACTTATTTCTTTCATTGTCATCATGGCAACTAGAGTCAATCCCATTATCACAAATTAGAAGAGAATAATTTGGTACGGTGTTAATGTAGTCGCGTCTCCAGCTTTCCTGATTTGGGTTCCAATAAGCATTTATCCAAAAAGGGTGCTTTAACACTGACCCTAATTCACTGCTGTTGTAGTACAAAGAAGGATTGCTGTTTTGCGATGGTGGATAAAAATAAATGTTTGCCTCACAATTCGTATTTTTGATTGACAACCAAAACGTTTTGTTGACACTTAATGTGTTTCGAAGGTATTCTCTGGCAACGGTTTTGGGGAACGAATATGTTTTATTGTTAACTTTTGTGTTTCTTTCACTTTTAAATTCAGTCACATTTAAACTTGGCAAATATTTCAAGAGGTTTCTGTTTGCGACCGGAATCATTTCAATTGGATACAAAAATATATCTTCTTGGATTGAAAAGTACTGTAAGAGTACAATGGGTTGAGTTATGCTATTGAAATTAGCATTCAAGCCTTGAAAATTTATGATACGTATCAAACAGCTTGAAAAGGTGTTTGCTATATTGATTTCGTTTAGTTCGGTTTCGTGTAATAAATTTGTGGTAACTGAAAAGAAGTTAAGCTGGATTATAAGTCCGAAACTCCAAAAAACTATATATGCTTTCATGGTTTGCATTTTTGATCTATTTCTTTTTTCAATGGGTTTTCCAGGTAAACTAGCTTGTGGACTTTAATTTTCAAATTATGTTCAGTAAGTATTTGGGCAATCGTTTCGAAACATTCCACAACTAACACAGAATGTACTGCTACGTCGACCTTGTCATAAATAAATCCTGGTTACAGTTTTAGGGCTTCAGTAGTTATTAGTGTAAATAACCATTGGGATTACACTTCGTGTTGATTTTACACATGGTTTTTTTACGTTAAATTTCTAAAAAAATATGCATGCAATAAAATGGTTGCAAACTTTTTACTTAAACAAAAACTTCAACAGTAATCCGGATAATAAATAAATAATGTGGATTTTTTGATACTACAAATGAACACAGGAATTCCTATTACAAATACGAATATAAGATGGAAAATATTTGTTCCCAGCTCTCTTCTCCGTAATACCAACATCTTTAAAATAACCTTATTCGACTGACCAGCATAATCCTGAATCCAAAGCATACGTGTGGGACGAAAGGAATTCCGGTATTTGAAATTAAATAGCGATTTAAATTAGTTTCCACATAGAATAGATTTTATCGCGCGTAATTACACACTTTGAATAATAGAATGCCGTTCTACTTTTTGTTTGATTTTAACGTTTGCAGGAACACTCCTCGTATCTCTCCCATGAAGTAGATATTTTAAATACGTGACAGCATTTCTTTGTAACAGAAGCGCATAAAACCCTTTACACAAGCATAAGTTAAGCACAAGCACAATATTAAGTTAACCTCTTTATACATATTTTGTGTAGAACTACATATAAAATATAGTTATAGAACATCGCGTGGTTAACAAGCAGAAGCGAAATATATTGATTAAAAAAAAGCTAAACAGAGGAGCAATTAAACCAAAAATTGCTTATGTTTATGGCGGCGTAGTTTATTTGTTGAAGGCTTAACCATTCTAATGGGTGTACAACCGAACTTACATATTATATTTTACTGATTCGCTTTTAAAGTACAACTTGTACTGTACTTGTACTGGAAAACTTCAGAGACATAAGCGGGATGGCTTGGGAGGTCATCTTGTGTTAGGTCCCCACCTGCGTAGAATTATTTCTCTCCCGTATTTCAACGGAAACATAACCGAAATGTTACTCTATGATTTAGCATGGGCATTGTGGGGGAGGTTGGTCGACGTTTCGATGACGTTACCTTGATCTTGAAACGTAACAAGTCAAAGCGCAACACATAAAGTACCACAGCATTTTAAGTACATTTAGCAATACATTTTCTTTCTGTAGTATACATCTTTTCCTTTTTTGAAAATATCCGCATAATTCAAAATTTCTTAAATTAAATACTTGCCGAATAGTAGATCAAATCAGATTTGTTAAACGTAAGTGCTTGAATTTTTAAATATGTTCAATACAAATATAAGTATAATATTAGACGTAATAAATTCTACTAGTTTAGTATTGTGTTTACAATAAAAATATGTTTAGTCTAAATACCATAAGTTTTAATTGAAAAATGTGATTACCCAGGGTCTGGATTGGGACGTTGGTGATATGCTGTCTTTGAGAAAATGTGCTTCACCTTCGATATCAAATCCAGCAGCCTGGAAAATGTTGTCGCTAATATATTAAGGTCCAGATAGGTCTTAACAAAATGTATAACATTTTTCAAAATGTGTTGGCAGCATTTGTAGGCTTTCAAACAAAGTAAAAACAGAAGTTTTGCAAATTTAAACGGATTAACACTAAAATAGCTGTCTAGTATTAAAAACCCCAATGACGACAATAGGAATCCAACCAAGGGTATCATGCAAAGGACACAAATGGACGAACTGTTGGAATGATTCCTAGAGATTGTTCCATTGTCCATTTCAATTGCCCGCAATTTGGCTTCCCTAAATGCCGTTTTCATCATTAAGCACCACTTGAAATACTTTTGCCACCAATCTATAATCCCAGTTCCAAAGTAATAGTTTGATTTGAGGCGAATGTTAGATGGAAAATATCCTCGATATCTATATGCTCCTAATGTTTCGTGAATAATAGACTTTCCATAATACACCTGCTTTTGTTTTACTTTCAATGTGGTGTATAAGGGAATGGCTTGAGCCTCTTGTAAAATTACGGCAGATTTGTTGCAAGCGTTCATATGCATATCCAAAATTATTTCGACTGACTCTGAATGGCCCGATTCTCCGTTACTTGTGTTCCATGCTGGAAACATTTTAGTACTTGAAAGATAAAACCAGGTTTTATTTGCTACTAAATTCTTAACATTTGTCAATTTCTTCCATTGAGAATATCTCCAAGGTGATAATATAACATGTAGCAATTCTGAGATCATAGGAAATGTACCGTGTCCGTTCTCCTGAAAATTGGATGCTTCTGCATTGTGAATAGGTTTTTCCCCAATTTTCCGCATTGTATAATTGCTAAGATGAATTTGGCGTGTATAAATTCGAAACTGATTTTTGACCAGACTACTAAAATTGTCAAAAGGAATCATGGGTGGGTCCAGAGTCAACTTTGTGATATTATCGCCTTTGTATAGGTTTCCAATAAGCAAAAACGTTACGGGAATAAGTACAAATGATATTGAGAACGTAAAACTTTTTCTAAGAGATGCATCCTGAAATAACTTGGATGACTGCTCGAGACACGTGGCATACAAATGAAAAATTACAGGCATGTGCTGGTTTCGCTGTTGAATATAATTCATAATCTTTGCCAAAGACATAAAAGTAAAGAGCAGCATAAGCCAAGTCCAAACATCAAAAACGCTAACTAGTTCTTTTAGTTGAAAAATCCAATGAAGTTGTTCCTTGTGACAACTCACGAATCTCAACTGTTTCCTACGAAATGCTAACCGAAAGTCCTGTAGTGTCTCCAAATACAATTTTGTTTGTCTGTAAATACCGGGACGGAGTTGAGGATGAACATTAATGCGCTGTGTTTCAAAGCACATCTTGATTCCTACAAATTTCCACTGTCCAAACTTTTTTGGATAGTTAGCAAGAACAACTACGGTTGTGTTTTTCGGAAGTAGATGAGTGATCAAATGTATGTCTGCCAAATAATTAATTTGGACCAGATTCGTTACATTCAAGCGTCGTATATTTTCAAGAACAGCTCTTTTAGTTTGTCGCCCTCTTCTTTTACGATCCCACATTTGACGAAAATAATATGCGAGCACAAGATCAACTCTTCGAACATCGGCACTTAAACAATCATGTGTCAATGATGCTTTGGATACCGGCATTTTGTTGATACTTATTAAAATGAACTTGAATGGGTCACAGGGATCACAGTAAATACAAAGTATGTACAATTTATTAAATCCACGATATACATTTAACACCAGCACCGTTTCTGATAAGCGACTAAATAAAGGGTAACCCAGGACCGATGAAGTCCACTTATTTCTTTCATTGTCATCATGGCAAA
>JAQFZG010001142.1:0-23427 GCA_034695465.1 Entomobrya nicoleti | reverse complement strand
AAAAAAAACTTACATGATGCTTTTTGGTGGTATGGTGTTGTCACTCATCATACAACACAAACTCCGTGTGTGCGATGATGTCAACAGAAAACTTTTTTTTTTCTGGGTTTTGTGGTTGATATAGCTTTGGTGGTGGTGGTGATTTGGCGGTGGTGTTCATGTCACTTTTTGGTTTTCATCGGTGAGTATTTTGTTGTTCATGTGGATGTTTTGCAACATTTCCCATTCATGTTGCATTGCACATTGCACACACACCAGCTTCCTTTTGTTCTTTTTTTACAAGAAGATACTGTCATTGTTGCTTGGTATTTATATATGTGTATACATATGTTGATGATGATGATGATGCTGATGTTGTTCTTTTTTTTTCTTTTTTGGTCACAGATGTGGGACTGGGATATGTGGATGAGGCTGCCAGACATTCGTAAAGGGCGTGAATGTATCATACCAGATGTGTCAAGAACATACCACTTTGGTGCTTCTGGCTTAAATATGAATTCCTATTTTCAAGATGTCTACTTTAAGAAGCGATCTTTCAACACGTCTCCCGGCATTCGCCTTACCGACGTTGATAGGTAAGAGTATATAAGAGTTTTGTGGTTTTGCTTGGTGACTCCTTTTCAAAAAAAAGACAGTGACTGACTGGCTTTGACTTGACTGGAATGTACACTGGTGGCATGGCATGGCGGTGGTAGTGGAGGAAGAAAATGTCTTAAATCTATTCACCGCAATACACATTACATTTTCTCTATACACATTTTGTACAGGGAGAAGAGAGATGAAAATGCTGTTTTTGACTTTGTACATATTTCTCTTACTTTATAATGTCCAACCAACCAAGTGAAATACTAAAGGCAACCTGTACCACACAAACACACAACCACTTCCTTCCTTTTCCCATTTCCTCACAAATTTTTATTTTGTTTTGTTCTTCGTTCTTCTTCTCTGACAATGCTACTCAATCTACCCTTCACTCAACTTTCCCTACTTAACTTTCTCCTTGAGAAGGACTCTCTCTCTCTGCTTTTGCCACAGAAACCCTTCGACACACTAATCATTTCCCTCCTATTTTCGCCCTTGTCCATTCGACGATTCTAAACAGCTAAATTTAATCACACTTAAGTATCATTCGCATATGCACACGATAAAATTAATACGATTTACTTAACTTCCCAGCTTACTAACTTTACTCTAGCAGTCAACATTGTTATTATGGTGCCATTTAAAATAATTTATATGTTTATTCTTCCCATTAAAATTGTTACATCATATCATCTTCGCTCTCAAAACCCAACCGATAGTTTTTATTATCTTGTCTTGTTTCTCTATTCCAAGAGCCCGCAAGGGCCGTATCAACTTGCAATTAGAAAATCCTATTTTCTCTCAATATTCATCAAAGTTAATTCTCAACAGCGATTTGAGTACAGCCATCCAACCAAATTTTCTCCCTCTCTGGTTGGATTGACACCGTGTAATTAATGAACAACTTGGACAAGCTTGTAATAAATCAGTGAATGATGAACTACCTCTCTTTTTGATATACTGCTTAAGTTCCCTTCTCCCACTGCTTCGTATTAAAACCAAAAATATCTTCCATTCCCCCCACTCTACAATATGGACAATCATTTATATTTCACAAAAACAGTTTCTTTCCTCCTTCCCATCCTTGTCTTCTTTCCTCCACTTCATCTTGTCATCTTTTCCTTCATCGTTTTCAAACTTTTTGATTCCGTTGCTTTCCCTATTTTCTCTCAAATAAATATATACATGCATAACACTACTTTGTATGTATATAAGTTTAAAATAACCTTATGCGCAAATATTTTCTTTTTCTTCATCATCGTGTCAAACTTGTCATCCTTCTCCTTTTCTGTTCTCACTCAACTCTTAAGACTATTAATATACCACATAATTTTCTTACAAAATAAGTATATAAGAAATGAAATGAGTGAAAGGCTCCTCATAGTTTATCATTATAAATCGAATCTCTGACTGACTTGACTATACATTCTCCTCTTTTCACAATGTTTCATTAGTTGACTCAATTGTTTTGAGAAATATTATTATTTTATTTTCTTAGTACACAAAATATTAATAAATTGAGTATGCTTGCAATTCTTGGAATTGAATATGGAGAAATGATTTATTCAAGATGACGGAATGACTCAGACTATCAACTCAAGTGGTTACTATGATATATATATATTCTAAACTTCTACTAATATTTATTTCAGCTTGAAGCAAAATAGCTACGAGAAGAAAGTGAGAGACCTGCTTGCCATAGCCACCGTAGTGGACCACAGTAAATCCCCGTGTGAAACCAATTTTATTCCAGAAACAAAGGTAAGTTATCTAAATATTTTTTAATAATAAAAATATTTACAAAAACAAGTTATGTAAACATGATATAAACAAGTAGCGAAACTCGGTAATACAATTTACCTTAAAACTTTTCTCAGTTTTAGAAAATTTACTGCATCTATTCTATCAAGTGTACTATATTTATTTAAGTAATCGAATTAGAATCAAAGTCAATTGGAAGCAAAGAGTTATTAAGCTGTAGACTTTGTTATCGGTAGAATGAGCAACTTATGTTTTTGTACGCCTTCACGACGAGGAGGAGAAACGACACACGGATAATATACGGCTAACAAAACACACGGTTTCATAATTGATAGCATCTCATTATGAAAGTTCTTTATCGTCGTTCCATGACTATAAACCAGATAGGTGGAGGGAGAGGGAAAGAATAAGCACTTGACTGTTACTCCTTAAAAGATGAAATACATATATTCATAAATGTGTCTGAGTACACACCGTCCAGACAAACATATAAGGTTTCTACTTCTTCTGCTTACCAACCGGAAGTAAATTGTTGTCTTAAAAACTTTAGGGAAAAGTTTTCTGTTCCTGTCTTCTCTAATATTCTTTAACATTTTATGAGATTTTCTAAACAAATTTCCATCATATATAATGCAATATCAGTTGACTCACTCACACACACACGCAAGCATACACACACACTATTTTCATTTTGTGTATCTATCTATTTATGCATCAAATCATATTATCATGCAGCACTTCCACTTCTCCTTAGTACAGCTTTGAGCATTTTGAGTAAACAATAATCTTTATTGGATTGTTTAAGGACTTTCAAAAGAAAATGGAACAATAACTTTAGAAAAGAGAAAAGAAGCATTCTGTATTCTCCGCCACACCGAAACGTTTTACCATTATTACCTATTACTCTTATTATTTTATTATTTCTTAGAAAGAAACCTACACAACAGAACACATAAGCGTTTTATTTGGTTTGCTACACTTTTCTTTTTGGTAGTGGTGGTAGAAAAGGGAAATAGCCTTAAGGGGAAAATGTCTTTTTATGTAATAATAAACAATAGGGGACAGATGAAGAGAGAGAGAGAGATACACACACACATTATTCAACATATTAGATATTTTACACATGCAAAAAGGTTAATCTTTGTTCACCCGCCTGCATAAAACTTATGTCAGTATATAAAGTAGTAGTACTTCTTATGTCACGCTCACGCATGTGTCCCTCGGTGGTGGTGTGTAATATTCAAAGCGATATTGTTTTAAAACGGATTGTCTCTATTTTCTCTCTTTTGGAATAAGAAATATTTGTCCTTTGAGAATTATACCCGGGGTTTCTTCTCTAATATCATGGTTTGATGCTTTTGAAAATTTTCTATAAATAAAGAGCCACCTTTTATTGTTGTTTTTCTTTTTTTGGTTGTTTACTTCCGTTTTTGACTATTTGACTTTTGTTTCGAATTTTTTTTACAAGAGGAAAGGTCCTACCGCCGTCAAGAAGGGAAAATGATAAATATTTTTAAAAAGAGTCACTAGAAACGTAATATTTCCAGTGTATAAAAATCATTGGTTGGGATTGTATACTTGGGATTCTTTAAACAAAACTGAGAAAGGCATTTGTAGAATTATTGTTTGTTCAGCGCGGCGGCGGTGTGGTGTGCAATGGAAAAGTGAACCGCTTTTAAATTTTACATTGTCACTTTGTTTTTCTCTTTCTCACAGGGAGAGATTTATGTTATGTATATAAAAATGGATGACCCCAGGGACTTTAAGACTTGGCTCCAAGTTGCAAAGGTAAGAGAATGCAAAAACGTTTATGTAAATGTTTTTATAAAGAGAGATGTGAGGTTTCCTTGTTCTTTATTCCTTAAATCCCCCTCCTTGCTCCTCTACCTACCCATTCTTCTTTGTATCCTTGTTTTCCTATGAGGCTTTTTAATACAAAACCTTTATCACACGTAATTGAGATAGATAATTGGTTGAAGCCGTACACATTCCCTGAAATCGTAAACTTGTTAAAGTTTTAAATAATTAATCTTGTGTTTTTTCATATCTGGTCGTTTCCGTATTTGTGCTGCTCCCGAAAAAAAATCAATTTTTTCAAACAAAAATAGTGCTTCAAAATATGGGATTTGGATGCCCGTGGATATCACAAAGGAATGTGGAGGATTCACTCGAAAGTCAATCAACTCTTCGTCGTTGGAGTTCCATTTTCCCCATACTCGTAAGCTCACTCACTTCTTTTCTTTATATTTTTCCATCTTCTAAAAAATGCAATTTTTCCTTTCAAAAGAGCAATTTGGATTGAATTTATCATTTTTTTGGGACACTTGCATCTGCTGTGCGACAGCATATTTCTGTTTACATTTATCATTAAACCATTGCAGCAGCAGTCATAGTCAAGTCAAGTCAGTTAGATCATCACATTTACTAAAAAGGCTAAATCCATTATGTATTTATTGCCATATATGTATGTATCTCTGTACTGGAATGACATACATCAGTCTAGTCTACTTTAAATCTGTTCAAGGAACTTTTTTTATAAAAATGGATATACATAGTGCCTTCTGCCAGCCTTACGTCTGTACTTTTCTTCATCTTTTTCCATTCATGCGTCAATGTATAGTTTTAAAACAAAATCTCAAAAATATATGTCATTTCTTAAAATTATATTGATGGCTTTATCATGTTTGCATTACATGTAAGTACATAATATTTTTCATATGCTAAAAGTATATTTTAAGTATATTCATGATAAAAAAAATATACATGTATGAAAATCGGCAATCACTCAAGCGTCACTCAAAAAAATTCTACATGCTTACTTACTTCACTTTTTCGTTTTTTCCTTCAACATAACACAAAGAGAAAAAGGGAAAGTGAGCTTTTTATAACTTGAGATTTTTCATTTTGACATGCACAAGAAAATCCCTTCCACTTACTTTACTTCCTATACTTTTTTTCTCTTTACTTTTATTTTTTTTGAAGAAGAGAGAATCTCTCATAGAATATTGTAAGCCATTCTGAAGATCTCTCTAAAAAACTCTGATTTTTTTCAGTCTCAAAGTTGTATATTTTGAATGAAGTGAGTAAGCGAATGAAAAAATGAAAGCCAATCGAGAAAAAATATATAAGCTTTTCCATTCCGTAACATGGTAATATTAGTTATACATGTTTACATGCTATAAAATCAAAATGTATCTTATCTTCTTGGTTATGGCATGGCAGAAAATACATAATATTTGCAGTTAAGACACCACTTGAATTCCACTTTCTTCCATATTTAATGCATGCTATTAAGCGAAGTGAAGTCTGGAGGAGGAAAAAATATGTCTGTGTATTAATAATGCACATAATATGGACGTAATGATAAAAAAGTAAAGTAGCAAAAAAATGATATAATATGTAGGTACTCAATTTTCGGAAAATTTCAAGTGAATAAAAATTTAGTTGAGTGGTTATTTTAGCAAAAATGCTTCAATGGCTAAATTAGCTATCTGTACTAATATTTAGTAAAATAGACTACTTCAAAGAAATTGACGAGCTGCATTATAAAACCGGCTAATTAACGAAAAATTAAATTAGCATTTTCAGCTTTTGACTTTTATATTTGTAATATTTTAATGAATAATTATGCTAAAATTTATATTGTTTTCTTCCAATTTTTCACAGGAATTATAAGCCCTCAAATATCACGCCGATATACTTAGATACCGAGTTGCAACAGGCCAAGGATGCCCGGGGCTATTGAAAAAACTACAGTTTTTTCTAAAAAGGAAACAAATCAATTCCACAAATTCAGACTGACAATTTACTTATTTTGGATATTTACAATACGAAAAAAAACAAGGGGAATGAGATAAAAAAGCATCTTGTTTTTTTGTGAAGTAAATAAACAGATGGACATTTTCTATTTCTTGTGTGCTGTAAACTCCAAAATAATATAAATTCAACAAAGCCATTATTATAATAAATATGTATCATCATCTTCGTGAACTTCACCACTTTATACGGTACCGAATCATATATAAAAATATAAACAAGGACTTTCATTCTTGCATATTAAGAGATGATAAATAAAATATTAAAATATATGTAATTATAGTTAATTATTGTCATAGGCTAACTTCAATTCTATTTACAAACTTTTTAAAAAAATGTTAACTTTAAGCTGCTTTAACAATCCTCGTGAAAAAAAATCTTCGTTTTTTAAAAATAAACTGTCTGTGATGTGATGCTAAAGTTGTCATACTTTTAAAAAAATTAATGTGTAAAAAGATAAAATATGTTTAAAATACTTTAATTTACAGATTAGCTAAATATATTCATAAAATCAAGTATTCTCAACTGAAAAAATGAGTTTCTTACTGTTATATATTTAATTATTGAATATTGATTAAGAAAAATAGTTAAAATGATATGATGCGATAATAAGAATTACTGAAGATATTGTATACATAACTATTTGTTTTTTTGTTAATACTGTTATATTGTTAAGCAACCAGCATTAAAAAAATAAATTGTTGGCCGATGCCGATGAAGATATGTTTATTGTGAAATTTTTTTGGACTCACAGGAATGAGATGATTATATAAATACCTTGCATTATATTATATACATACGATACTACTATACAACTACTGTAATGATAAAGTAGTGCTGATGATAAAAAATGAACGAATAAAAAAAAAGATGACTTGTGTCATTGTTAATTAACTAAAAAAAATAAAATGCTTGTTGTAATTTCAATTGTTTATTTGGTGTACGTGACACAAAAAAACCAAGAGTACGATTTATTGACCGATTGGCTTTTATTCTGAAAATATAAATCAATGAAGAAATCATCAACTAATTGTTTTGATTTTGAAAATATAGTTTATTAGAAATAAATTGGACATCGACTGGTTTTACAAAGGTGACGACCTGCGAAACATTTCATCTCTATAGCACCATATTTTTTTTAGAAATAGATTCTTAATTTTATTTTTTTCTTCGATTGTTCTTAAAGTTAGAGATACACACATAATAATGATTCCATTTAAAATAGTTAAATTCCTTAAATAAAAAATTCGTTTTCCCCGTCAATAAAATAGATACCAAGCACACATGATACACACTGAGCCATCTATTTTAGTAGACGCACAACTATACATGCTGTTATTTTACTGGGTTGTGTGTTTTGTCCGTGAAAGTAGTTTAAAGCTCAGCAGATGGCACGGTTATCCGAGAAATGCTTTCGATGGCCGCTTTCACTTTCTCCACTAGCCTTGCTCTCAAGTCAATTCGTGGGGTCCACCTGTAACAATTAATTCGTTTGACCTTTTCAATTTAATGGATATTTAACTGCATAGTTAGTTGGTCACCCACCATCGGCATACATACATAAACTTATTTAACAAAATTAACAATTAAATATTAATCAAATACTACCTAAACGTAATTTTTAACCCATCTTACTCCAAATATTTCATTCAAAATGTATTATAAATTTTATCATTTATTCGTTGACACAGTTTACATGACTATTATTGTAATAATAATTGTTTTTGTAATAAATTTTGTGTGCAAGGGAAATTGATACAGTCAAATATTACTTATTATTTTTATACGCATTCATACATATTGTCGATATATTCATATAAGATTCATTCTTTTTCGTTTACAATTGGGTCGAAAAATGCGATAGGTATTTCAATGTACTCCATATCAATAATTTGTTTTGTAGTATTTGAAAAAAATTCGTCGTGAGAAACAAAAGGATAACAATTCTGGTGTCTGTTTAACCAAACCACACGCACCTTTTTAATAATATTTTTTTTAAATAAAACTACACAGGAACAGGTTTATTTTTGTTTCTCTTTTTCCCATACGAACGAACTTCTTTACACTCGATTTGAGTTGGTAGGGCTGTCATGGGATAGTCGGAAATTTCGTGGATTGACTCGTCCATCCTTGAAGGAGTATGACGGCAGCAGCAAATAATATCTTTGTAAATTGTTCGAATTCGAGCAGGTGTAAAATGACAAGTGAAGTGACAGCCTCCACAAGAAAATAATCCATGGTTTCGTTCCGGAGTGGGTGGGGGGATGCCAGGTGGGGCTGTCAGTAAACTGGCAGCGTCGGTTGATGGCCTATGTCTCTTTGCATATCTGCAAAGGAGCATGGTAAGGAGAATCAGGTAGACTCCGAGGACGACAGCAACGTAAATTCCTGGTAAAAAAATATTTAATAGAAAAAAATACATTAATAGAAGTTCATTAGTTCGGTATAGTGGGATGTCATTTTTTCCAAAAAAAATTACGTACAGAAACCGGACATACTTCTTTTTTAGTGGGGCCCGGGGTCATTTCTATGATTTAGTAATGATTTCTCACATTACCCATTAAATTTTACATGTAGACCTCACAAAATCATAGAAAAGACTCCGGGTCCCGATAAAAAAGAAGTATGTCTGGTTTCTGTACTTTTTGTTCAATAAAAATGTAATAAATCTCTTACCAGCATTTGCTCTACTAGCTCTATGCATTGCTAAAAGCTTAGCCTTTTGATCAGGGGGCATCATGATATGCTTGTAATGTGGAAATGATCCGGATAGACCGTAGCTGGATGTGTCATTAGTGAAACCTTTGTTAGCAGGGGGTCGCATCATTTTGATTGTTTCTTGTAATGGGAAATGGAGTGGATGATGAGTTATCATTTAATTAGCCAATCACTCAGTAGATATGGAGAGATGTAACGAAGCAAACATACAGTCAGATAGTTCTGCTTTCCTAGTTCAGGGAAAACATGACACCAGATTCATTCTAGAAAAAAAAATGGAAAAAAACACAAAAAAATACTGATTGGTTATATATATTACATATTAATTGTGTATGTTGTTACAAATCAATCTAATTTATAAATTAGTTCATTATTATAAAAAAATAATAATGAAACGAATTGTATTGACGACCATATAAATATTATATGACATGGCTACATATTAACAATAAACTTTGAACCTTTTGATGTTCTTTTCATCCTGGTAATTGAAAAGAAGAAAGCCATAATAAATATCATTTTCCTCAATTTTTCGTCGCATTGAATTGAATACCTCCATATTTTGAAGGGACTGCTCATCAATGACGATATCTAATGATCACGAAGTCCTTTGATGTTCCATGTTAATATGAATGAATATATCCTTATGAATATTTCTTCTACATGGCCCATGGACCAAGAAAAGAAATGGTTAATTAATAGCCGTAACGTAACTTCATCACAATCAATGTGATTACAGGTCATGTCAAATGCTTTATAACTTCACTCTCTACTTTTACATGTTTTACAAGTTTTTTGTCGTTAGTTTTTTTTATTATATATGGTTGAATAGCAAAATCAACTTTGTTCCTTTTCCAATGAACTGAATTATAAAAAAAATGACGGCGCCCGCTCCTCGATCTCCGTCAAGAGTCTCATTCAACAAGAAAGAGTCCATTGTAAACTAAATTAACCTTCAAAAGCGGAAAATTACACAAAAGGAATATATATATATTTATATTTCGATACCGACCGAGCAATTTTGTATTTTGTATAGCAAGTTGATTTTTTAGATGTATTGTAAAATAATCACGTTTCATGAAATGGACACCCTTTCACCCGTCTCAGTTTTCGCATATGCTCACCAGTTGAAAGGAAAAAAAAAACCACAATCCAAAATAATATCTAATTCCCCATCAGACACATCAGACACACATTTTCTTTAGAAAGCAGTCATATTTATTCAAATGACATTGACAGTTAGCACTCAAAATATACTTACGAATGTGACTTTGATTGTTGTGTGTCGGCTCTTATTAAAAATAACAGTGGTATTAATTCTCAGCAAATATGTTGCAACAAAACTAATGGGTTTTCCGTCAAAAATTTATGTATTTGTGTGGTTTTTCTTCGCCAACCAAGCAAAAAAAAGACTTAACTTGACTTTATCATTTTATCAACAAAACCTTTCCAAAAACGTTTTGAGGGGAAAAGTTTTTCCCTATTTTACGCTTATTACCCAAGTGTTTTTTCAACAGAATTTATAGTAAATTTTCAAAGCTTGTGAAACAGGAAAGGTGGATGTGACTTTCAAACAAGACAAACAAGCTTTTTCGCTCTACCTCTCTCCCATTCACTTTCACAGAGAATCCCTTTTGTTTTCTGGAGCGTTATTGAGCTTTCTCTCTTTCTCTGTCTGTCTCTTTACTTATGTGTGTGTTGCGTGAAGGGTAAATGAACTTTTTGAGCAAATATTATTTTATAAAGCATTCATTACAAGTTTACTTCAATATTCAATATCAACCACATCATCATCTGAATTGAGTAATTATTACAAGGACTTGTGTGCATACACTTGTACTTTGTCCACGGACACTTTCTATTGAATTGATTACAGAAACCAGACATACTTCTTTTTTAGCGGGACCTGGGGTCCTTTTTATGATTCAGTGATGATTTCTCACATTACTTATTTAATTTTCCATGTAGAGGCGTGATAAAATTATAGGAAAGACAGCGGGTCCCTCTAAAAAAGAAGTGTGTCTGGTTTCTGTAATGTCAGTGGGCATGTATAATACTTAATTATACTGAAATTGGATTGGTTGGATATGTTTTATTTAGAATTTATTAGGAAAACCATTACAATTCAGTGTAAAAAAGATGAAATGTCTGGAAATGATGAACAGATTTGAAACAAGCACCTTTTCAATTGGGATGATTATATTTAATGTTAAATTACTTTGTGGTTTGGTTTAAATTATAAAGAAATGAAAACCCTTTTTTTAATGAACGTAAAAATATTTTTTACAATGACTACAGAATTATTCGGAATGCACATGCCAAACTTTAGGTACACAATTTATACTCAGCCGACCATTCAGTTCTTCATGCCAACTGATTCATAAATTTTAATTTTCAGTAGAAATCCGTTACTTCCACTCTGTTAAATAAGTAATCAATTTCATCGAATGGCGAAAAACAACTATTATTATATCAATGTCATTAATGATTGATGAATCAACATTATTGAAAAGTGTATTTGTACTTATGTACAATTCATTAAATATTTCCAAAACTTGCGACAAACAACAAAACCCACTTATGAAAAAAGTTATTTTTACCTGCTGATAGGAATCAAATTTAGTTGATTCACTAAGTTCACAATTATTATTTGCAATGAAAACAATTTTTTTCCCCATTGCCATCTCTATTTTTGTCCTTACTAAATTAGAAAGCATTGAAACTTCGCATCAATATTCAGTCTGTATACTTGATAAACACTACAAAATTTCCTCATTGCCTTGATCACTGTATACTTCAGAAAATTTCCCTAGAACTTCACGCTTTCACTTGACCTCCCTTTTTCCAGAGCATGACAAAAAAAAAGTGGCAATGAAATAATTTTACGACCATTCCTCTGTCCCATTCCAGGAAAAGCAATAACGTAACAAATTTGACAAGCCAAAAATATACAAAATAAAACAAGGCACTCAATGAATTAAAGTTTTCTGGCTTGGCTTTGGCTGTACCCTCAAATGTGGATGAACCAATTTAGCTAAAAACCTTGCCAAAATAATACTAGTTTACATTCAAATTTTACATTTTGACATCCTTTTGACCATGTATATGGGCAAGTGGTACTGCTACTCTAATTCCAAGATTTTAAATAGAGAATTCCCCAAAGTGGCCGCATAAATTTCCCGAAATCGACCAAGGTATTTTTTTGGGGTGTTAGCCAAATGCAAACCTCAAATGATCCGATGCTACTTATGTGAATGAAAGTGTAAAGTTCTAGTGCACTGCACTGAAGTAGCTTTCTTCAAAAAAAATGATACACTTTAACTATACATTTAAATATACGACATACATATTAATAACCATATATAAACCACATGTTTACTTATATGTACAGAAACCAGACATAGTTCTTTGTTAGTGTGACCCATGATTCTCACCATAATTCTCACATTACCCATTCATTTTTACATGTATACGTTAATAAAATCATAGAAAGGATCCCGGGACCCGCTAACAAAGAAATATGTCTGGTTTCTGTATATTGATATCACAAGTTCATATTTCATGATGAGGACAAGCCTTTGCATGAAAATTTAGTGGTAACAAGGGGATCATTCCGCAAAATAGACATTTTATTGTGGGCGAGGATGTGCGGTATCATTAAACCAGTATTGCATAACAGAAGCAAAAGAGGTTCATTTTCATGTTGAGTTGATGATCCTCCACTACCAAAAAAACCTCCAAAAGACTAAGAGCTATTACAGAATCTACGTGGAATTGAGCAACTTTACTTTTTTTCCTCAGCGTTTTCCATTCCACAAATATATATTTTTCTCTTCTTCGTGGAATAATGAACATCATCATTGGAAAAATATACAAACAGTTTTCTTTCCTCTACTTCCACCACGCTTCTTCCATTCCACATTATTTTATTACATGTCTCCTTTAAACTTATCATCGTATCATCATCTAAAAAGCGTGTGCAGCCTTCAACAAAAAAGGTCTCCTCGTTTTTGTTTTTTATCCTTCTCCACCTCCTCATTCATGTCCTTAGAATAAGGAGTAGCATTTCTAATGGCTCCAAAAAAAAACTTTTCGAAACATGCAAAGCGTTTTCCCCAGTTTTCGATTGAACTCATTTATTCGCTATCTATAACCATGCTCCATATACATTATTACAACACATTTGCACACAAGAACCCCTTTTTCTCCTTCCAAGCTTTTGAACAAGATAGTTAGTGAAGCACACGCTACGCCACGATACTATCATCATCGTCGTCATCTTTTTCGTATCAGTGGTGAAAACGCTCTTTTGAGTAAAACTGGTAATGTGTATGAAGTACATGGGATTTTTTTAAACAAGGATATGCTGCAATTTGCATAGAAATTTTCTTCAAGTGACTAAACTTGAAAAAGCTTTTAAACCAAATAGTTCTACTGTTTCCACCAGAGAAGGAAGAAATGAAACGTTTTGATGGCGATGGCGGTGGTATGGCAATGGCGCTTGCAAAAAAAAATCTACTCGACAGGAAAGAAGCTTTGCCGCAAAACATATTAACATAATAGCATTACATCAAGATCACCTACCAACACCACCGACTGCCGCCGCCGCCTTCCCTTTTTTTATGCAACGATACCTACGTAAACTCCAACCACCCACGTTGGTTTACTCTGTCAATAGAAGAAAAACAGAAGAGGACTATAATTATCTTTGGCATTCGTTTCTCTTTTTTTTAGCGTTTTTGTTTTCACTTTTCATCACGTTTCGTCATCATCATCATCATTTTCTTGTCCAATTAGTGAAGATGCAACAGAAACTTTTTGTTTATAGTTTATAATGTCAGCTATGATTATTGAAATGGACCTCCTCACATACTTTTGACTTTATTTTTGAATGATTTTGGTTTTTGTGCAAATTTGAACAAAGCACGAAATTTGTCGCAAAAAAATGCATGACACAAACTGGGTTTTGAATTGTGTCGCAGTTGAAATGCGGTTTATGGTATAACAAAGCTAAAAAAATAGTACATGACTAACAGTTTGACAATGGTCAGTGGTCACAGTGGTCACGGCAAACTTTTCGGTGTACAAAAATTCGACATTCAGAATTGCATGCATTTTATTTTTAAGTTGTTTATCAATTCATTCCACTATTATATCACAACCAAAAATATAACACTCAAAAGTAGAATACATTGATTCTAAAATTAAAATCCCATCACTTCACTTTTATTTGAAACCATTTCAAATTCGTAAAAATTACCAAAATTACTGTGAAAAAGGAACAAAAAAGTTTTGAGCTGCTAATGACTCTTTCGTAAAACTTGGTCGCAAATCTCCGCAAAATTCGCAAAAAAAAACCTTGTCTCAGTTCATTGTAGAGCAGACAACAGACAAGTGTATTGTGACCAAAACCGAAATCCATACGATTTTAGTAAATAAATATTTATATCTACTGCGTATATAAATTTACTTAAGGTTAAATGCGCATACTATTACGTATTATTATTATGTAAACTTGTTTTTGTTTTTCCGAGTATGACATTTAAGTATAAAAGCAAAATAAACGTTAACACATACTTGATGTGATACGATACGATTGTCATACATTTTTTGCATCCACTTTAAACAAGTGTTTCCTAGAAATTGTTGCCACGCTTAACCACATCAAACATTCCCATTTTACGGTTACCACTTCAGACAACCTTTCAACAGATTTGAGGGCACCGACGGTCGATGGTAATGCAATCTTTATTGCGATATTAATCATAAGAATAACTGAACTATTTTGCGTTCCATCCACCGTGTAAACACACTTCTCATGCTTTTGCTTGTAGAGATGCAGTTTATCTCGGTTTTCCTTCAAATCAATATTGGAATTTAGAGATTTTGCAAAATATTTACATAGGTACTTATCTTAACATTGCAATCTGCATACTGGAAACCCGCATACACGAATTTCTGTAAAAGGTAAACAGGATGTCAACTTTTCCCTCTCGATCTTTACACAGTCAAAGAACTAATACAAAGTACAAATTAATTAATGTGCTAAAGGGAATCAAATTAAATTTCCTCTTCCACTACCAAACTTGAAATATCTCAACTTTTCTCTCACTTTATCCTCAATCCATGTGTCTTTACCGTTTGTAAATGCCAGCTAACAATGAAAGCCCAAATAAATTATTTACTTGGGTGAACAAAGACAAAAAAAGAGAGATAGAATGGGTGTCATGTCATTTCTTCACAGCATTGGTGAGAGTTTCCGGTATGCGGGAGTGAGTGATACGTGACAATTGAGAACACGAGCGTGTATAAATTCATTGCAACTTTCCCCCCATTTCTGTGGTTTTGTCTCACGGACGAGCCCACATATATATCTATATACATATATTGCGCCTTTTATCGATTCACCGTTTTTCGTAAGAAATGAAATGCCATTTTATAAACACATTTACTAGACTAGCCTTTTTCTCCTATAAAATCTCCTATTAAAAAAACATAGGTAATTCTTACTAAATACAAGGCTACCAACTGTCTTGATTTTTTTCTCTACCTTTCTCAATTTTCCTCATTTTCAGAGCCTTGCTCCATCATCCTCAACGTCTTCCATCCAAGCATCTTGACAAACAGCTTGTTTTTTTCATACTCCTGCAGTCCACTTAATATACATTTGTTACTTTATCGGAAAGATACGTTAAAAAATTGATGTTGCTGTTTAACATCTCACTTTACACTTGCTGATCGCACACTTGCCTTTCAGAACTCTTCTTCCATTTACTTGCATCAATTACATTGCATGATTCGCTTCCAGGGCAGGGCCATTTTCTCAAATGACATAATGATTACCTAACCAAGCTATGATGCTACTGTGTTATTTAAATAATTTTTTGGCTGTACTCATACTTTTCCGTCCGTCTGTCTATGTACTATAATTTCACGTTATCAGTACGGAAAATAAAAATGAGAATTTTCGCATGCAAAATATAATAAGCAACTTGATTAAATGTTGTTTAAAAACTTGCAGTATTTTTTTTTATAAAAGAGAACGTCATCATCCGCTTGCCAAACCAACTGAATATCAGAGGTAAACTTTTTTTTTCACATTTAAGTGTTTCGGTCACACAACAATTTCGACATTTAGCATCGAACTTTTTTTTTACTTTATCAAGTACCTTTTTTCCTGTGGTGGTTTCCACAGTAAACTTTTTTTTCTACCTGTGGGTCATAGTTATGTTATAATGCTCCTCTTGTATAGTCGATTTAAAAAATGTCCTTGCTTTTTTTTTCGAATTTCACACACTTGTGCACTTTCAGCTTTGGAAAAAAAAGTGTGGAAAGTAAGAGCGATGTCCTTATGAACAATTTCCGAGTAGAAAAAAGTTTCTCGAGGGAGCGAGCTTCTCGTGATTGTCAATTTGAGCAATTTTTTGTTGGGTTGTGTAATAGCGAGATATTAGACATGATGTGATAGCAAAAAATAATAATATTTGTGAAGAAGACTCGCCACATTAAAAATTGATTGAAAGCATTTTACTGCAGTCTCATATTCTCATTTAGCCACTCACTACACATTACATGTAACATCATTTAATAAGCATAGTTAATGAACTATGGCTAGTTAAAATGGTTCTGTGTCTAAAGTGATTATGATGAATGATCAACACAGCAGTCAAAGGTATCTGATTACACTGTCTCCTATTTCAATTAATTATACATTGCACAACGTAACATTCAATTTTACATCCATATATATGTACAGAAACCAGACATATTTCTTTTTTAGCGGGGCCCGGGGTCTTTTCTATGATTCTAGTCGTCCACATGTAAAATTGAATGGGCAATGTAAGAAATCATCACTATCATAGATAGGACCACGGGTCCCTCTAAAAAAGAAGTATGTCAGGTTTCTGTACATATATATTTCTTGCATAATGCAATTAAATTAATGAACATATATATGTATATATGTTATACAAATCAGGAGGGACGATATCCGTTTCGTTGATTTCAATGTACCGGAAAATAACTGTATCAGTAACGGAAAATAGTGTAGCTCTAGTTTTGAGTCCGTTTCAAAAGGGTAATGTGCAATTTTTGCTATTATGACATTTTATTATAATGAATGATGATGATGATGACAGTGGAAAACATCTCTAGATGATTAATGCAGATTACAAAACTTGGGAAAAGGAAATTAGCACAAGAAAACTGATTGCAAAGAGCAGAAAGTGTGTTACACTCTTTTTAGAAAAAAATTTCATCATAAGATACATCAACAGTGTGTTAAAATGATTTCACACACGTTACCATGCCATTTTGGACATGCATGTTTTTGATAGACATCTTGATAGTTTGATGCTGCTGATGTGGTAACATCGCTTTAAACTTCTTTTTTATTTCTTGTACAACCAAAATGAAATTCTGCTGACTGACAAGGACTGCTTATTTTTTTTTTTACATTCCACTTCCCCAAACACAGATTTATTTGATATTCTAAACTTAATTGAAAATTTGTGCCAATTTCATTGAAAATGTAAATTGTTTTTGTGTCCATGAAGACGATCTATACGATCCATCTTCCTCTTTCTCTCGCTGTCTTCCTCTCTCTCCTTTTCTTCAACACACTCAAACGTTCAAGTGAAGAGAGCAAATTTTCAAAAAGAGAAAGTATTTATCTACCTATATTGTTAGTATATGTTCTTTTGGTGAAAATTGCTCAATACATAATTTGGAGGAACACTTCTTCAACTTCACAAATTACTACACAATCGAATCTCTCAAAACGTGGCAAAAGAACAAAGCAAGTGTTTAAGACGCATTCCTAAATACCAAATTTATCGACTACCCAAAAACCAAACCAGCCACAAGCCAAAACATTCTATCTCTGTAACCTTTTCACAAGACAAGTATACTCTTTCAGCTTCCTTTCCAAAAGTTTCCTTTTCCTCTTGCAACACTTTCCTGTTCAAAAACCTCTCCAACCATTTATTCCACCATTTCAGTTGGGACAATCAGTTTTTCGGGTCATTAGGTAAAATACTTTGTCCAAAGCTTACATGCGAAAAGAAAAAAAAAACGTTACAAAATAAATATTTTTTTCCCACTTGTTCTTCAGGGAGATTCCTCGTTACAATTGAATTTCCCTTTGGTAAATTTTCGCCAACCTTTTCACCAAAAAAATCTACTCATCATCTATAATATGTACACATATATGTATACCTATCTATATAAATAGTGAGGTAATAGCCCGTAGCATTTTTACCCTGCCCACCACCAAAAAAAATATTTTTACTTTACTGATTAGTTAGTGAAAGTTTTACTCAATTTGATAACTTTAATAACAAGGTATGTCGCACTACCTTTCACTTTCAACAGTTTCATGCTCCCTTGTTTTTGTCCTTCTCTTGCCTATGTCACGCATGATCCTCGTGAAAGGGAAACGAAAACCTCAAACAAAAATGTCAATATATCTTAGACACATGTGTGCACTTTCCAACGACGACTCCACTCCTTTTCAGGTTTTCTATCATGATAGTGGTTTAGATGAGAATGTGGCCACTAATGAATATGATGTGATAACGACAAACGCACATTTTCACATCACCACCACCACCTAAAAACCCCAAAAACCAGGAAGAAGCAAAAAGAGAGAAGAATCTTCAGAGACGAGACGAAAGACGTTTTTGTGTTCATTTGACAACTATCACCATCACCGCACGTAGCTGGCTATATGACACGTAGGTACAAGGAAGGTACGACATACAAGAAGCAGACTCCACTCCAGCAGTAATGTAAAAGCCGTCTTTTTAAGATACATGCTATTAGCATCATCAAGAGACTTAAGTGTAAATGACAAGTTTTTTTTGCCAAAAAAGATATATACCCATCTTTTTGATATTAAACTTCTTTATTCTGAACATCATGTTGTGTGGTTTGGTCATGCATGTACCAAGTGCGAACACCACTCACAGTTGTTATTTTGAAATTCCGGAAGAATTCTCCAAAGAACAGTGTGACTCCATCAAAAACATACAACAAAGTGTGTTCGTGTGTGCTTTATTTTTTTCTGCAATGAAGTAGCTTCATTTGTCAAAGACAGTGTACATGTGTAAGAAAAAAAAGGAACGCATAATGTACAATACGGAGAAATCACGTCTTCTAATGTAATGTTCCACTTAAAATGTCGTGGAACGTGGAAAAAACGTGCTTGCTAGAAAGAGATGCGTATGAGATGAAAGTATACAAGCGGCGCAACAGCATTTCCATGACAAACGCATCTTTGGCAAAGAAAGTTTATGTTTGTTACCGTTTCTTTGAGGAAAATCAAGAAAAGTGTAATATAAGCAGAGAAAGTATAGCTTGAAAATGTAGGTTGCAGAATGGCATTTGGTTGCTGAATTAATATACAATCATATTTATATACATAAAACATACATATATGATGATTCAATATGGAAGGGATTCTGTTGCCAATAGATTCTTGGCTTGACAATGACAGTCATCACCAAACATGTTTATTCCATTTTTGTAATAGTATACATACGTATTATAATAGGTAGGTAAAAAATACGCATATCTTTTCTGCCAACTAACAGCTTTCCCTTTTTTTATCCAGTGATTCTATAACCTTGGTTTCTTGTTGCTCATCATTGGGATTTTAACGAAGGAAAAAGCACACTTTTGTTGAGTGTGTGCCATTTTTCTTCAACAGAATAAAATGTGCGTTACTTTGGTACTATGTTCGTTATAAAAGCTTGTGGTGTTTACGACAGATTATTGTTATTAAGAACATACAAAAAATATTAACAGAATCTACTTTTTTAAGAACTTACCAAATACTTAATAAAATTCAACCAAGAAAGTCTACACGTTAAAAATGACTGTCCTGTTTAATAAGAATCTAGTGGAGTATGAAGATAACTGCAAATTACACAACTCCTCAAGTATAAAATTGCTCCTCTTAATTTTCTAGCTAATTAAATTGGATAATTCTTTGTCCCAATTCCAGTTCAATTTCAACATTTTCATTGATTACCATCAACCTTTTCATCGTCAAGAGTTTCTAAGTATTCCTATACACACAAGAAGTACAATATTTGCAACGATTCAGATTTTGCATACTAATTTACTCATCAAATTCTCCAGCTATCTTACAACAAAACTGGTTTATGCACACAAGAAAATGCATACACTATTATATAATTCAAATATTGAATGAGTCAAAGTCGCGCTAGAATTTCATCAAAATTATTTCTACGTAATATCAACACAGCACATATCCACTGTAAAATACACCATTGTAGAGTTTCTCATAACACAAAAGTTCAAGGGTTGTCCTGTCAACATATTCCCAGATAGTTTTACTACCACAGAACGATGAGCAAGGAAGATAAGTAGCTAACATTTATAATGTATATATTTTACCAAGGTTTTACGTGAAAAACAAAAGACTCATCGTCATGTCAGTCCTTTACCACATCCACTACTAAAACATACATTTTTTATGCATATATCTAAGACAAACACAAGTACAAGTACAGCAGTAAATATACCAACGCTGTTCTGTTACTCTCTGCACTGCGCTGCATGATGAAGTAACAAAAAAATATATGCCATCATCCACCACATTTTGTGTCTGTGGCAGTGGCGATGAACACTGAACACACCGCAACTGATGGCTCTGCTGAGGAAGAGAGACATGAGGTGATTATAATGATAATGTGATAGTGCTTATGGTTCCGTGATTATAAACATAAAAAATGTATTTTCTTCTACTCACCCCATTTTTAAAAGGATAATAACTGACTGACTGACTCAAAAGAGAGAGTATCTCTAGCTTGTGTGGATCTCTTCACAAAAAATATTTACTAGCGTTGCAAGTTGAATGTGTGAAGTGTGGTATGGTGTATGGCCTTGTCTTTTGCATGGTGAAAGGAGACGACAAGACATTACGTGTGTAGATTAGATAGAGCATGTTTATTTCCGGTTGGATGCTACTCTGTTTAAAAAAATGTAACTTCCTTATCAAGACCATCTTCATACGGATAACAACATCCTATTTCCCTCTCGCTCTCCCTCTCTTGAAAGCAATGAAGTTATTTCCAGGATTAAAAGAAACGAAAGCTTGTGAAAAAGTGGTGGAGAGATTTTTTTTTTGAGATTGGGAGGTCATAATTTAAAGTAGCAAAGTGAAAATGGGTGCTTGAGAATTTTCTTAGGTCATTTTCTTGGATTGCTTATTTTTTCCAGAGGAAAATCATTTGCTGCTGTCTGCTACTATATCTTATCGTTAGTAATGTGTAGGGTTTAAATATAAAGCTTATGGAGAAATGTACAAGAGTATAGAAAGCGACGTGATGATGACGATGTGTGTGGTCGTGTCGTGATCGTGATGCTCTGGACGCAGGAAATTAGTGGAATGAAAATGGAAACTTTATTGGTTGCCTGCCATAGACTAACCCTACTCTCCCATAGTTAAACTTTATATTTTATTATATCAATGCACATGGTCAACTTTATTTCCTAAGGTCAATTTCTACTTGCGACAACATAACACCAAAATAACGATCACAATCTAATCTTTTCGGGAGACACATCGTCAAAACGACATATTGTCAAAACCCATTTGTTCCATATTTTTAAGCTTCTCAACACACAGAACATTCCAAAACCAGAAACCAAGTAGGAACAATGTCAATCTGCGATTTTCTTGACGAAATGCTTTCGAATGAGGCATTAATTATCATTTATTTCTTCAGTTTTGACAAAGTGTAAATCTGACATTTTGCTGTATTGTCAACCCTACCAACCCATGACCATCGTCAAATTACCCAGTAAAAGTAAAGTATCCCATATTGCTACCAAGTGAGTAGTTTGTCCCTAAAATGAGAATGTAAGTATATCTTGAAAATAGACAACAGTCATTTTATTGTCAATTGAAATACGCACACAAACAGGCCGTTATTTTGGTATGTAATGAAAGTCCACTAGAAAGAAATACAATGACATAATAAAATGTGCGAAAATGTGCTTTTATGGATTCAACGAGTGAGCTGAAAATTAACTAAAATGGACCTACATAAATCTACATTGTGCTTTTGAGAAATGAATACAGTTTTGATAATATTTGAAAACATACTCCATAAATAGTATCAACGCTACTTTCCCATTTACAGATTTACCAATAAACACAATGAAATGAATATTTGAACAAATAAATTAAGATATAATCATCTTAAACGAAATATGCAACAAAGTTGCTCAACGTAAAATATCTACGAATTTTCTACACGAAATTGTTCAAATAAATTTTCAGGCTTAAACAAATCCATTCATGGATAGCGTGTTAAGTAACGTGAGCAGAATAAAATATTTACATTTACTTTAAATACATTTATGTCTGTATGCATTTATCTACGCATAATGAATTATGCATTTCACACTGAAATTCAAACTCACTCTCACGTTTTTGTTCGAACTTGGAATCTTGAGGCGGAGGATAACGTTTTTACTGTGGCGTGGGTGTTTGTATGCATTTCGTCATTAAGTAAATCCACCTTCTCCATTTTTTCCCCTCAAGTCAATCAATGCACTTGTTTTTAAATCCTTATTGATTTTGACGTCCTTTTTTTCCTTTTTAGTGATCGAAACAAGAAGCTTAACCTGAAGGAAGATGGACTTGGATATTTGTTTCGAAATATGTTATGAAGCACATCCAGGTGCCTAAAAGTTAAATCGAGCGTAATGTGGCGAAATACGAAAATAACAACGATTCTTTCATCGAAAAACAATTTTCCATATCACCTCTCCGCATTCCTTCATGTATAAATTTGTACAAAGCATTTGAGAAATGTCCCAAAAAAAATTGCCAGTTAAATTGAGTGGATAAAGATGTACTTCTTGTAATAAACGTGCTGGTCTGTGATCTATGCCCCAAATTGCAATCCATTTTGCACGAGCGCACAATATTAAGAAATATGTCATTTCGAAGAATAGAGTTTTAGGCAAGTAATACCGTTCGTTCAACTATAAATAAAATGTTTTGTCATGACAGCGATTGACAAATCTATCAAGTTTGTATAACAGTAATAAAATATTGGTACTCGCTTATCGAAAAAATGTACGAAATAAGGATGCTGACGACGACAACACTTCAAACGACATTGTTTGTGAAAACGATGAAAAAGGATTGGAAGGGAATGTGAGCTAAATATAATGGGATTTAGCTTGGGGCTAGCTGACACAAACACAAACCCATCTCAAATCTCAATAACTCTGATCATTACTATTACCTATCGATGATATATTTCCCCATGTGACTAAATTGAAGTGGTATTTGTTGTACTTGCCATCATCACCATCACCGCAAGGCGTTCCTGGAAACTCTTACAAAACTTCCAAGAACGACGTTCCAAGGATGTTTACCTCTTGTAATAACCATACTTTCAGGGTGACCCTTTGCTTCCTTTCAAGCAGAAATTTGTCAGTGATTTTCACTTTGGAAAGGGGTCATCTTTGAGTTGTCTCTAGTATCAAGTTGGATTTTCAAGAGAT